>APFE030773626.1:1287-20042 GCA_000404065.3 Pinus taeda
AACCTAATATAGGGTCCAAAAAAAAATTTCTCGGGGCGCTGCCCCGAACCCCGTAGAGGGGGGCTACCCGCCCCCCTCTAACCCCCCGATTCACTACATAGGTTAGTCATGGAAAGAATATAACACAACCCAACAATGTCAAGGCCTTCCACATTGCATATGGAGTCTCCTTCTCGTGGAGGTTCGAGACAATATGATCTCGAACTCCTTATAGTATGATCCTTCTTGCCTTTGCAACACATTTCCTCCACTCTGCTAGATCTTGAGCATCATTTCCTGGAGGTTTAGGAATATCTTTGTCTATCAATTCATTTATCTTGTTGTCTTCCAACACTGCCTCCATCCTTTCCTTCCAAGAAATATAATTTAAACTACCCTCAAGGGAATATTCGAGTCTAAATCTGTAGAATGACGTCTTATTGGCTCTGAAGAATGATACTGTAAATTTTATTATAGCTGCAAAAGAAAAACTCGTATTCTCCTCTTCTAGAGTGATTTATGCTCTGATACCATGTAGAAATTCCTTGTAGATTCAAACTTCTATTTGTAATTTACTAAAACAATAGGCTTGAATCTACTATACTCAATGGCATAAACAATTAAACGATCTCGGAATCACGAAGCATAAAAGATAAAGAATTCAATCAACACATTACATAATGATTTCCTGGGGAAAGCCACAACTAAAAACCCCTGTTATTTGTAGATTGCATTAGTTAGAAAATATGAGAAGATTACAATGCTTTTCTCAAGCCCAGACAACCTTAGCATTATCTCTATCTGTATCACTGCTACCTAGGCAAGCCTTGGCCAATACTTAACCAATTTTATGTTTGCCCAAGTCCCTATTAATTAGGGAAATTCCTCAATATGAATTGTGCAATCCTCATAGGCCTTCCTCTAACTGCATGCAACACCTGTATAGTTCAAATGATTATACAATTGATAGTACATTGTCCCTGAAATCTAATCTCAACTGGGTAACTCTCAAATCTGACATGCATGATTTATTTATAAGTGAATCATCAGTTAACTGGTTGAACACATGCAGCAACACCCCACTGTCTGACCTCCTACTAGTTCATCCATCAGTTAGAACTAATTTAACTGACTTTAACTCAATTAAATTGAATTAATTAATTACAACTCAAAATAAAATCAACTGGAGCTCCTATAAAATAGGAGACTCTCTACATGACTCAAGTTAGACCCTAAACTCAAATTAACTGAGCCAACTAAGTCAATTTAACTTAGTTAACTCGTACAAGTTGTCTTGTGATGTGGAATTACAATTTTATTCCTAATTTAATTCAAGGACAAAATTAAATTAGGATTTTCTTGTTGCATTTTCAATAATTTGAAGGATGTAGAAAAGATCAAGATGCTTTGAAAAGGGAGCGGGGGTATCCAATGCACACCCAACCCTCATATTCATACTTATTGCAACCTTGAGACACTTTAAATAAACGAAGTGCAACACAAGAGATGAGAGTATTTTGGGGATCTTTTCCAACAATAGTACAAATGTTAATTATTACAAAAAACTACTCTCTCAAAATTGATATGAAGGCTAACCTCAATGGTACATAACACACTTGCTTCTATATATAAACTTGGCACTTGAATCAAATCCTTGGTGGAAGCTAACATCACAAGATAACTTAAGTCAACCTACACTTTAGCATAAAGTATTTTGGATGTGAAATTTAATTTTAGGGCTGACTTGGAAAAGAGGAATTGACAAAGATGACATGTGTGTGATTTTATCTTAATGTAATCCTAGGTTAACCCATTTGTATTGATTCACATGGTTTATAAAAATGGTATCTTATCATATAAGTTTACTTAATTTATGGGGGACTAATGTGTCCACATTTCAAGTACCTTGTAGATCTAGATTTTTTTATTGAGGGTGACTTTATCCTTTTGAATACAAAAACACCCATTTGAAAGACATTCTATTTCATTCTTGTGAAATATGTGGAAGAGTTTGGTGCTTGGAATTTCCTTTGAAGCTTTGAATTGCCCACCTTAAAGCTCATATGTTCCTCCTTGAAGCAATGGATTGCATATGTAGTAGATAGTGTATCTTGGGAGTTGTTTTGATTGGTTGTCCCCTGTTTGTGGGGTTTTCTTATGCAATATATCAGGGTGACTAGTCATTGAACAACATTTGAAGGCTGACTAATATGTTTGTAGATTGGAGAAGAAAACATTGTTGAAGGACCTTTGGAGGCCAGATAAAGCGACATGAAGCCCTTGTAATGAATTTTGGGATGCTTCTTACCTTGAGGTCCTACTTTCCCATGCTTGAAGAAGGACCTTTGGAGGCTAGATACTACATAACACCCTTATACCCCTCATTTTTAGATACAGGTCATTTTTTGAGGATTTGATCCCTTTTTCTTTATACATGCGGCATGAATTACCCTTAATTTATGTATTTTGATTGATTTATTGAATAAGAGGGTATTTCCCCATCATATGATAAATTATGGGATTATAGCTTAGAAAAATAATATTTCAATGTAAAGGAAGTTAAGTGCCTCCTCTATAAATAAATATGCACTTCCTCTCATTTTCTCATTGTTGAATTGGGGGAGAAATATTGTTTTTCCATGGCACTAGAGAATATAGGTTAGGGTCTTAGAATCTCTGACACTACCAATCCAAATGCCACATCAAACTACTTTGCACAATAGAATATAAACAATAATAAATCAACTAGTGCACAAAATATACAACTTTTACAATAACCCAACTTTATTATATTAACAAGCTATAATACAATTGTTTGGGGCTCTCGTACTAGAGATATTGGCCCTCATACATCCATTGATACAAGAATACAAACTAGGGCTTTTTGTCAACAACTATGAAAACCAAATTTCCCTAAATAAGGTACACTAACTATCTAACTAATGTAATGCACCATCTTAGCTTCCCTTGGTCGTACCCTGAACACATTTGTTAATCCTTTTTCTCCCAATTTGCAACTATGCCTCTATCAATGGTCCTGGTCCTTTAGGTCACTGAACACGTCTCACCAATCTTCCATCTAGCTAGTCATTTTTCCATCAATGACTCAACACATAGGGACTCTTGTTGAGTTATTCACAACTTCATTTGTGAACAACTCTAGACTACCCATTGCTGCTTCTCAACTCCTTTGAGACTTCTTCCCTATATTTCCTTCCTACGATCCTCCAATGAAGACAAAATTTGGGCATGGAGGGTTGCCACCTATCACCGTCAAATTTCTTTCTCCAACCATGAACTTGGATGGATACAAGTGCTCATTTAGCTATCCTTTGTCCTTCAAGGTGTCAACACTAGAGCTGCCCCAAAACACTTCCTCTCCAAGCAGATCTGAAATCCTTCTCTAGTTTACACTTAGGGCTCCCTTGAACACCTACTTGTTTCCCTTCAACAACCTCAAGATGTCCAGCCAAAACTGTAATATACTCGTATTGTGGACCTCTAGCAACAACACAACTTAAACACATCAACACATACCTTTTTGAGTTGTCGCATATTTTGTAGGGTCTACGTCCTAGTTAGGGTTGATATCATTCCACGTCAACCCTAATTCTCTTGCCTCAAAACAGTCTCCCTAGTTGTGGCCTTCCTCCTTTAGGAATCTACTCCCTTTTGTTGCCTTCAAGGGTGGTCTACTCTAGGTTTGAGTCCTTTCGGCCCCTCCAAAGAGCCTCCTTCAGACCTCGTCCCTTTCTAAAATTTCTTCAAGAACTATGGCCTACATAAACAGAGAAATTCACCACAAAACCTTTCCCAACTAGCCCAGAACTCCAATAATACTCAGTCTGCCTCCTTCTGTACTCGAACCACCAAACAGTGATGAAAATATGCAAGACTAGCCTCCTTTCTCCTTCGTTAGGGTTCTCAGATCTGCGATCTCTTTCAGATGATGTGTTTCTATGTTTTTTGCACTTGTATGCTCCCTTTGACGTCTATGCTCACCTTTATTTATATGCTACTTTGTGGTGTGACACTTAACCCTTAAGGTCACTCCTTACACTAGGTCGACTTGTCACATTCATTAACGCAACCACACTTTAACATATAAACATGGTTATATTGCTTTGTGGACCTGCTCTCTTGGTGTTATTTGTGGCTCCTAGTTCATTTAAGGGTCATGTACATCTCCAAGGGTTACATGTCCAAAACTCCTTGCGGATTCACACCCACAACTTCGGGTACAAAACCCACGTGGTTGGGTTCTTAGCCCACAAGTGACCATGTGGTGCCAATTCCTCCACAACCTCGAACCTGTTGTGGTGAGATCACAACACCCTCATTTTTTACTTATTATTTCATAATAATAATAGGGACCATTTTCATAAATTTTGGCTAAATCACCTTTTAATATTTTCTTTTGGTTAAGTGTTCGACAATTTGATGAGATTTTTTTATCTCTTCAAATTTTTATTCTGATTGCATTATTGTGTTTGATTTTTCACTAGATTTTCATTGGTTCTCGTTTCATCTCATTTGGATGCACGGTTTTCAAATAGCGCTTCTCTGAAGTTCAGTGATTTTCACTGCCATGGCTAAAAAATGTACAAAATGTATATTATTTTATTTTTTGTAAATTAATTGTAAATATTTTAGTTATTTTTTACTAATTAATTCAATTTTCGCTAACAGTCCTACAAAATCGTCACAACCAAATTGTAGAACAATTAAAATTATGTGTTATCGGATTTCAGAGATCAATTTAAATTTCAATTCTTAAGCTCCTGAAATCCTGAAATTCAAGTTCTTTTTACTTTACTTAACATTTAATAGTGGTTGTAGCTTTTTTATATAGTTGGGCTTTAATAATACAAAATGATGATAGTTTATGGAGAAAGTCCCTCTCCACGTGGCCCTCCTCCTCTCTTCACTCCTCCCTCTTATCACTCCCATTTTGGAACTTAACTTTTCAAAGCCTCATTTAAATTCTCCTCTAAAACAAATGCAATGAAATCGTTCTCTCCATTTAATAAACTCCTTATCACTCTGATACCCCTCATCTAATCAAAACTTCAGAGCATTAAAAATTTTGAAACTCTATTTTATTTTACCCTCCAAAATCAAAACCTTCAATGACATCCCTTATCCCTCCCCATTTTGGAATGACATCCCTTCTGTGTCCCCATTTTGGAATTGATCCTTCGTTTCTTAACCTCTATCTGAAATCCATTGCTCCTTATGCCTCCCACTTAACATACACGTAAATCCTTACTCCTCATATCATTCCGGGACCCCTAAGGAGTTCCCAAAATCCATTGTGGGATAATTTTTATATTATATTTTTAAACTAATGTTTATTAATATTATTTTATTTTATTAATTTAAAGTATCTAAATGTCTTTTAATTAAATGTATTTTAATTAAATTAATGGGTAACTAAATTAATTTCCAATTAATTTATTCGATTTAATTTTATTAATTTAATTTGTATATAATGAATTAGTTTATTAATTTAATTATATAGTTATATTAATATTAATAATTAATAATTAATTTAATTAAAATTAGATTTTTTAAATTAAAATAGCTTAATTTTAGATTAAGCATGTATTTTTCCATAATTGTAACAGTGTTGGCATTTCAACTTTGGAGACACATAATTTGAGTTTTATTTGGTCAAATGAGACTCAAGACTATTCATCAGAAAGATAGAATCGTGGAGAATATTTCTAAAGTGCTTGCATTACCAGATTTTGTCATTAAATGAGCCTAAAAATTAGCCGAAAATCAAGCTCCAAACTTGATGAATACAAATTTTATGAGTTATGTTTTTGCATTTTCATTTGCCCAAATCTTTTGTTTGATTGCATATCCATTCGATTTTGTCCTCTTTGACCAGCAAAATCTTTACAGGAATCAATGGGAAGCACTAAATTTTTATTTATTTTTTATTAAATTGAATTATAACTCTGATTTTGATTTGCAATTCAAATTATTTTTTATTGATGAAGCGGTGAAGATACGGAACAATGAGAAGAGACCAACAAGGAAGAAGATGTGGGATAGGCAACCACAACTTCAACAATTCTCCATTTTTAGTTTTCATTTTTTGTAATTAAATAGCAATTTGGAGAAGTAGAGAGGGGGTTCCAATTCTGAAACTTGGGGATGAAATTCTTTGCAAAGAGGAGGTTTTTTGCACTATTGTAGGGGGTAAAAATTTTGTAGAGAATTAGCTATTTTGGACCAGATTTATGGAGATTAAAAGAGATGTATATCAGCTCTAAAAATTTCGTGTTGTGATGAAATTTTTTGAGAATTTCATGTACCCAAAGGCTTTGATCAGATATTTAATTCGTGTACGTACACTATAATCGAAGATAGAGGCTGATTGATGGCCTGCATTTAATAAAATATGATGCAATTCTTGACCCAGATAAGTATATGTTTTTGAAGTTTTGCACTATTGTAAATTTATTTAAATATATGCTTGTTTAAATCATTTGAAAGTTATCTTTTAATGATGGATTTAATTGCTATCAAGTTAAATAACGAATTTGAATAGATAAAATTGACATACTTGTTAACTATTTAGCAAATTCATGTCAAGTTTATCTTGGTTTTAATAATGATTGTTTTATGAGAACTATTTCCTTAATGCAATCATATATTTTTTAGTTTGAATTCATTTTATTTAAATTTAAATGTATGTGCACCAAAGATCAAATGATTGTTCATCTGATGGTTGAATACATATACTTGCTTAAACTAGTAATAAGTCTTGAAACTATTTCCTTGGCTTATTGACTTCATTGTTATTCCAAATTCAAATATAGTCCAAATCTCCTTTTAACTTGCTCTTTATTGAAAGGGGGACTAATCCTTTTTTAATCGAGATAGATTTAAGGTTTATTTTATGTTACTTACATATTAGAGTATATATGCATTTAAGTTTAATTATTATATTTTATAAGTCCTCTTACACAGGGGTAGACTTTAAAGTGGCTTGTTTGAGCCATTAATTCAGCTTAATAGAGGGCAGATCTAATGTCTCTTTTCTATTGGCAAGTAATAGACATACTATAAGCCAACAGAGAAGGAGAGAGGTTAACTGGCAAGTAATAGACATACTATAAGCCAACAGAGAGGGAGAGAGGTTAACTGGACCCAATCGAACTAGTTGGAATCAATACATCAAACAGATAGGAGCTTAGTTGGGGCTCTAACCAAGTGGTCTCCCTTATATGTTTATGGGTTCATTTTTTACCATCAACATTTTTGGCGCTAGGAGCGCTTGGCAACTTGTTGTCTTTTGAAGATTTTGTATTTTTAAGATTTTATTTAATCACAATGGCTCCTCCCAAACTTCTAATTTGGAGTTGTATCTCTCGATATGCATCCGCCAATACTCCACGAAAATAGTTAGACACGTGTCAAAGGTAAAATTTAGCTAGAAGAGTAATGCCTCTGTATTTGAAAATGCTTTATAGTTTATTCAAAATTTTGCAAATTCTACATTTCATGATTTTGATGAAGGTATTTTATGCAAAAATTTTACTCTTACATTCTCGAGAAAAGCCAAAAAATGGTGTCAATCTTTTCCAATTATCTCTATTCACAATTGGGATCAATTTATCAGAAATTTCCTTTATGAATTCGATGATTATGATTATGAACATGTATGTGATGAACTTGAAGATTTATGAAGGTTAGAAAATGAATCTTTCATAGATTTTACCGTTAGATTTCAATTAATTTGCTTAAGATTCAAAGTTGAAGATAAATCTTCGGATATTGAATTGACGAAATGGTTTGAATATGTGTGTTCCCTTCCTTGCATTCCTAATCCATATGAGACAATTTCAAGTTTTGATATATCTTCTTCAACTTCTATTAACATGATCGAAAATTCCAATATGGAGATGCATACTAATCATGATGAAGTTGCCTCTGCCATGTATGATAAATTTCTTCATTTGGTGCACACTTCCTACAACGTTAATAATCACTTTGATGCACTCCCACATGTTAACAAAACACAATCACAAATCTTGGAAAATTTTGATAATTAATTGCAAGAAGATATCACTAACAAACTTAAAGAACTAGCTACCTTAAAATCTGAAAATCAACATGAAATAAATTCAGAAAATTAGCTAAGAAATCATTAAAGAATTACAATAATATGCAATTAGCTACATAAATTTTTGAATTTTATCATGATGATGAAACACAAAATTCAAGGCAGCGAAGCAACAGTCTTCAAGAAAGCATAAGTAGCCAAATGAATGATCAGGAATCTGAAGTTTGTAATGGAGTAAACACACAAGATTTTGCAAACAAACATATTTTCAGGTTCATTGCTTCTAATTCTCATTTCTCCCTTTATCCTCATATTTTTTCTGATAGTAATTCATCTCCACTTTGCCTTAATGTTGTTCCATAAAATAGAAAGGTTGATATAAATTAATTGCCTATGAATTTTTATTAATATAGAGAGTCATTCAACATTCATTCTTCTGACATTGATGAACATGTGCTCAATATTCCTTCTTGTTTTGAAGCATCGTATGGAAATGAGGAGAACTCTAGTGAATGTCGTGAAGTCGTTTATGATGATTACTCTGACATTGAGGATGTTGATTTATCTTAATCCTCATTAAATCCTTGTGATTAAAGTCAAATCATGTTTGAGAATGAAGAAAACCCTAATTCAGAAATTGTTCTAATAAAATATCATTTTCAAACAATTAATCATTTTCGTGATTTCAGCATTCAAGCATCCATCCCAATTTATGATTCTTATGATCATAAAGTTATCACTCCTATACATAGTCCTGAACCTTTCTCTCTTTCGCAAGTTGATGTCGATGACCTTTCTAATTGTATTATCTTGGCTAGTTCTTGTGAGAAGGAAATTGTTTCAAATCAGTCCCAATTGTGTTGTAACATTAATTGTAACAATAGCGTGAATTATGAGTTAATTTCATTGTTTTTCCTTCATCTATTTTGTTTGATTTCATATTTTTTTTATGTTTGCATTTTTTCAATTTTTAAAAGTCATTTGATGGCATATTGAACAATTAAATGTTGAAAATTCGTAATATTCAGTGCTAGAATGTGAAGAAGGATCTCCAAATTTAGATCATAACCAACAAGACCTTTTGACCTTCCAATTCCATATGATGGGCATATCTTATCACCTTGATTTTCCTTCTAGAGGGCATCTTCAACATGAGTCAACCCTTATGAGTGCATTGATCCAATATGACCAGCTATCTAACCCATTTGAAGATCTTCTAACATATGCACTAAGCCTCCACCCACACTTCATTGATCCAATCCAAAGTTGTTTGGAAGCTTCATTTTCACAAAAGATTTCTAATAGTTTGTCTTATGTACATAACACTAATCGTTGTTCAACTTCTCTTTCATTTAACTTTTTCATTCTTTGTTAAATGTTTATCCTTATTTTTATGATCCCATAGAGATTTGGTTGGAGGAAACTTTTCATGAGAAAGTGATTGTAAATAAACTTCTTTTTATAACTATGTTAACAATTAGTGTACATATTACATTCAGATTTAGTTTGGTTGGTCTTATTATAATTGTATTTTTGTTACTCATGTTTGATATGTACATACATGTAGGAAATAAAATGCTAGAATGGTTACATTGGAAGTATGATTATACTTAGTCATGTTTCCTTCCATTCAGTTAGGTGTAGCATTAGTTTAGTTTATTTGTTTTTGTTTTTTATTCTTTTAATAATACAAGTAAAAGAATAAAGCGATCAATTAACTTTTTCTAAATTCTCAAACTTGTCCATGGAAGTACTTGTTTTCTCATCAGAAATACTTCTCCTTTGTGTTATGTATTAATACTTCTCTACATTATTTCTTTCTTTGCAAATTTAGCGATATGAGTCAACAATCATATTATGCCTCTCGTTGTTGCAGCTGAAATAAAATTGTTGAATCATTCTTGTTCAGATTTATCGTGGCTCTACAACTTCTCGCATTTTAAATGTTAAATTAAAGAAGGCCCATAAGAAAAGGAAAATTACAAACCTTCCATGTCTTATTTTATTTTTTATTATAAACCATCCATCTTAAAATTTGTGTCTTCTTCTATTTTTTGTTCTAAACCATTCACCTTAACATTCATTTCTCTTTGTGAGAGTGAGAATTGTTTCACTTGTTACCACAATTTTGATATATCATGATGCATTTCTTCCTCTGCATGCATCTTAGTAGAGCTTTCTGAGGGTTTAATGGTTTTATAATTGTTTGGTTTGGGAGGAATTTTCGAACCAATCAATGATATGTATGTTGAACTATGCCCTTTGAATCACTTAAAACTAATTTTTTAAACAATAGTTATGCAAATTTAAAAATACACACCTTTTACAGCCTGATTCTAAGCTTGTTGATAGGTTGATCTTAAAATTGTTGTTTCTTTGTTATTTCAGCCTCCCAAGGTATAAAAGTTTTCCTTGTGGTATCCCTATTTATCTTATTTCCAACCACACCATTTAGACTAAGATTGGATTCTTCAAGATAAAGTTAAGTTGAATCTCCCAAGATGACCTGCTTATGGACTGGACCAGCAGAGAAAACTTATACAAAATGCCACATGTCATTGTTTCAAGCTTCGGAGCTGAAAATATTATCCAAGAAACTAAAGTATGTGCAATTTCAACCACTTTTTATGAAATTCAATTTGGATTCCGGAAACAAAATTTATGATGATTTTTCCCAAGACACATGTTTGAAACAAAATTTTGGAGCATACAAATACCCTAACTTCCTTGAACCATATCTCTGAGAATATATCAAACCAAGCTATGAAAATTTTACACAATTTTAATCAAGATTTCAGATCCACATGGTCAAAACTTCAGCTCTTAAATCCTCACGAAAATAAATAAATAAATATAGCGAAAATTCCAAGATGGCTTGTTTGAATTAGTGAAACCCTAGGATCCAAAGCTCTAATATCAAATGTTAGGTAACCAGATCACACAAAAAAAGAAGAAATGGATCAATGACTTTAAAATAATCCTCTTCAAGGGGGAAACCTTATTTTATATCACACAAATGAACAATTCTTGGATGATACAAATGGCAAGGCCTCCTTTGTATATAAAGGATTCTAAAGGGACACATATAATAAGGGCCTACATAACAATAATAATGTAAGGGCACAATAATAACAATAGTGGGCTTCTATGGGGAACAATAATAACAATATGGAGGCTACATGGGGCAAACCAATAACAATATGGGGCTACACTAGTATTATAGGGACCTAACAACTCTAGAAGATGAAGTGCCCAAAGGTTTGTGAGCCTCGAGGTGGTTAGTTGGTACATCAACTTTATCATGAGACAACTTTTGCATACAATATATGTTTGGGGTGCACAATAGCTTGTTGTAAAGAATTATATAAGTACTACATATTTCAATTGAGTCCCTAATCCCTATAATTACCAAAAATCATCATTTATGCCCTCAAAATGGCCCCAAAAGTTTTGGACCCAAAAAACCTTAGAAAACTGCTAAGAAGATATTGAACCATTGAGTTAGTGGAAAAGGTGGGTGGCCAATGATATCCACCTAGATCACCAAATAAGGGTTATATTTGACCCACTCAACCCTCAACATGAGTTAAAACTTGACTCTTCTATAGCATTCTTTATAGTCCCCATGTGGATAGCCCATTTTTCATGAGTAATGAGGATTAATGTGGCATCCTCTTGAATTATTATGGTTAACCATGGCAAGCCAACTTATCGGACATGTAAATTTCTCATACAAGTTTTGATTCAGGTGATTTTCATGTCATTAGACAGGTATCAATGTATATATAATGGAATCTAGGTCCACAGTAAGTTGAAGACCCCAAAAATTGGTCATTTAAGTCCTCAAAATTTCTCCTAAGTTTTTATTTCCCAATTTTCTAAATCGAGACCACTAGTAAAAATGACCCTGCAAGGTTATTCCTCCAAATTTTCCATTGCAAAAGCATTAGCATGGATGAAAAAAATATAATGATCCATTCTAAATCATACCTCCCCATTTTGGGATGCTTTTGCTCCCAAAAATGTTTTACTAGATGAGGTGAGCAAAATTTTCCTCTACCTTCTCCCTAGAGTGCCATTTAGCCTTACCTCGAAATTGTGCTTTCAACCCAATATGGCAAAGTTTGTATTTCCCTCGCCTTGTAGTTCAAGACCTCTTCTAAAAATTGGCATCTTCTATCAACTATGCCTAAACATTTCGTACTAAATCCACTATGGAAGGTAGGACCTGCTCCTCTTCCTGATCCAACATTGAAGGCTTAAAGAGTTTCAAATTTCAAAGAGTTTCACCATTGAGTAAATTTTCATGTATGGGTGTATATTGAGTCTGTAAGCATTATCTCCCACCTTTTCTAGTGTCTCAAAAGGAATATATCACAAAGCCTTGATTTTCTTACTAGGACCTTATACCCTCTCCTTCTTCAGTTATAACCATACTTTATCTCTCATTCTAAATGACCTCTTTGTCTTGTATTGACCATGCCTCCCCTTGTATTTTTATTGTGACCTCTTAAATGCCTCTTGTATATGTAAATGGATTTACTTGATAATTTCAACAATGTTTTTGCTCTTAAGGCATCCCTTATGAGATCCTCCATCACTCCTTTTTGCTCATACACAGCATCTAAAGGTGAAGGTGGAAAATATTCAAAACAAGTCTCAAATGGTGACTTACCAGTCGAAATGTCAAGTGCTCTATTGTAGGAGTGTTGTATGTAGACCATACTTTCATCCCAAGTATTTAGATGCTTATGCCATTATAACCCCTCAAAATTTGTACCAAATTCTTGTTGATCACTTATGTTTTCCCATTCTCTGTGGATGGAATTGTGTAGACCTCTTCAGTTTTGTGTCCATATTATCCTACAACATAGTCCCAATTGCATTGAGAAATCTAGTTTTCCTATTTGAAACAATGCTCCTTGTTGTCCCAAAGTGCACCCAAACTTGTCCAAATAAAAAGTTTGTTGCTTCTTATCCCCTAATATTCTTTTTACAGGACATGAGAATTCACATCTTATTGAACCTGTCAACTACCACAATCAATTTGTCATGCCCCTTCCTAGTAGTTGGTAAACCTTCCATAAAATCCATGGAAATGATTTCCCAATGAAGAGTAGGTATAGGTAAGGGATGATATTAACTGTGTTTCCCATTATGGGCTTGCTGGTACAACAAATTATGAATCCTCTAATGAACCTAGATACATCTTATTACATCTTGGGCTAGTACACATACCATTGCAAATTGGAAATTGTTTTCCAACACCAAATGTCCCTACAATTTTGGAGGTGTGAGCCTCTCTATTCAACTGTATTCACTCAACTTTCAGAACACATAGCCTGTGCAACTTGTAGAGTAACCTATTCCAGAGATGTTAACTATTTTTTCACCGTCATCCACATGAATATGGCCCTGTAGCTGTTGATGCACCTCCCTAAAATCCTCATCCTTTGTATATTCCTCTTTAAATGCAGCATGGGTGAAAGGCTCCATGTGCATTAAAGTTCCCAAAGTTATGATATTTGATGAGGGTGGAAATGAAATAATGTCATCCAACTTGTTTGTGTTAGGCTATTATTATACTTGATCACTATATGAAACTGATATAAGAATCCCATCCACTTATAATGTTTGGTTTGTTGCAACTTACTCTAGGCATATAAATATTGTAATGGTTGGTAATCTGAGTGGATGACAGTTTATTTACACATTAGATAGTGTTTCCACATTTTGACAGTTTGTACCAAGGCATAGAGATCCTTATCATAAGTAGGGTAGTTGAGAACCACCCTATGAAATATTTCATAATAGTAGCATACATGCCTTCTTCCCTGTATGCAGGTCACTCCCATGACATACCCACTCACATGTGTTTCCACTTTGAAGGGTTGTTGCAAGTTGGTAATGTGAAAGTTGTTGCTTGTTTTCCTTTTTATCTCTTCAAAAACCTTCTGGTGACCCTTCCCTAACAAGAAACTCTTCTACCCATTGTTATGGTGTGGGATATTGCAACTACTGCTAAAAATGAATCTATGAATTTTCACAAGCACTATGCTATCCCAAAAAAACTCCTAATTTTTGAAACATTCATAGGCACCAACCACTTCATGAGGGCCTTCATCTTCACAGGACCTATCTTAAACTCCCCTCCACCAATCACATAACCTAAATACACGAAAGATTTTTTTGCAAACTCACACTTCATGAAATTTTCCAACAGTTGGTGCTTCTTCAATGTCTTTAGCACCTGCATCAAATGTGATATGTGCTCCTCCTAGGTATCATTGTGTCATAATATATCATTCAAATAAGTAATAACAAATAAATCTAGATATGGGCACAATATAACATTCATAAATTTCATGAACCAAGTTGGTGCATTTCTTAGACCAATTCGCATGACTAACCAATCATACAAACCTTGTCTAGTTTTGAAGGTGGTCATCTAGGCATCTTATTCTTTGAGTCAAACCCAATGATATTATGATTTTAAATCCAACTTGGTGAAGTAATTTTCTTGCTGCAACTAATTCAACAACTCATCAATCTTGAGTAGGGGGTACCTTTTCTTGAGTATAATTTTGTTCAATGCATAATAATCAATCTACATTTTCCGAGTGACATCCTTCTTTGACACAATTATGATGGTGACTCACATGATGAGGTACTTGGTTGAATAACACCCTACTCTAGTAATTAATGCAATTACTTCTTCACCTCCTTGGCTTCTAGAATGGATTTTCTGTACAACCTAATGTTTGACAATGGAGAGTCTAACAACAATTAGATCTCATGTTCCACTTCCCTCTTGGGTGGTAGCCCTTTAGGCTCCCATAGAACTCCCCTATATGCATGTAGCAAATATTTTAGTTGTTTTCCTTGTTCCTTAGTGCACCTTTCGAGGGATTCCCTTGTTGCCATTGACTCTTCTATAACTGATTTTCTCTTCAGAATAATAAAACATACTTTTTACTAGAATTGATCAATTTCTTAGCTTGGTTGCCACTTACTAGTGAATTATTTCACTTTCCTTTGTGCTCTTTAATGATGAAGGATTTTCCATCCTCGATGAGGTGGTACTAATTAGCCCTTCTCATGAAGATTACATCCCTCACATACATGGAGGGACTCCCAATCATGACTCCACATACATCAAGTGGAATTGCATGAAATTATACTTCGTCAATATAATCAACACTTATAGCAAATTTAATTTCACATTGTTTGGATACCTTTATCTTTATCTTATTTTTGAACCATTCCAATGGATACAAGTTAGGATGGTCATGAACTTCCAATTCAAATTTTTTTACCAGATCTTTTGTTATGATATTTACCTATGATCTTGAGTTAAACATGGCATGATTTTTTGTCTACTTAACCTATATGTTTATATGAAATAGATTGGTCATCTCCTTCTCTTCCTATTGTTGAAGGCTATGCAAATTCATGCTCTTTTGCACACTGATCTACAAACAATATTTTCATTCGAGTTCAAGCTACTTTCTGCCTAATTTCTCAAATTTGTGGCTATGAAATTTTTCTTCTTCACATCCTTCTTTTATTTATATAAGTTGAGTATAAATGTAATTTCCAACACTTCTCCTCTATGTGACCATCAATTTTTTGTTAGTTTTTGGTAGCAACAGACAAATTTTCTAGTCTATATGTTGTCTAAGAGGTTAAGAAACACAAGATCTCAAAACCCAGAGAAGGTTTCACAAGAAAAGCCTTAGAGACACCTCAATTAGATTAATTTACCAATAATTATATATTTTCTAAGTCTAACTTAGGAAAACTAGTTAATTAAATCATATTAATTAAGGGAAATCGAATTTTCTCTAGAGACTTCCAGAAAAATCATTTGATGGGGTCAAGATGATCTTAGCCATCGATTGAGATGTGCTCATGATCGTTGAGAGTCCAATGAGAGATTATAAAGAGAAATACAATGGGGTTGGAGAGGCAATGAAGAGAAGTTTGACTTACTTAGTTGCAGTGATTCAGTAAGGGCGCAGTTGAAGCAGAGGGAGACACCAGCAACAAGGTTTTAGTAGAGATTTTGGAGGATAATTCTGAAGAGGATTTCCAAATATTTTCCAATGTCTCTGTGAGAGGAAAGGAGGTCGATTTTATCTGTATAAAGAGATTGAAAATAGCTAGTGTGAGTAGCTAGTTTGATAGTGTGAGTGGCTGAGGAGCTCGTTCTAGTGAGTTTGCCTGAATCTCACCCAAAGGGTAAGCGAGTGGGCCAAGAGAAGTGCCAAAGGCAGAATGAATTGCAAGAGAGAGATTTTGGGGGCTATACAAATTTCTCAAAGTAGGCAGTGCGCATTTTTAGGCAGCACTACAAATAGCCAGGAGGAGTGTGAGTTTGTAGGGAGAGGCCAGCTTGATTTTCAAAGGGAGGCTTTGAGTCTCTACACTATTTTTCCAATGGAGATTATTATTAATTGGAGCTTTGTTAGTATCAGACAAGAAAATCATTGTACTCTTAAATCATTGAAGAATAATAATAAAACCCTCATCTATTGCACTGGTTTTCCCCACATTGGGTTTTTTCCAGGGAAGATTTGTCCAAAAGTAATGGTGTCCAATTTTATGTGTGCATTAATTTCTTAGTTCCAGTATTCAATTTTCTGAAAATTGCACTAGTAAATTTATCAATATTAATTTACAAAAGACAAATAAACTGCATAAGTTAGGAGATAAATATCTAGTTGCCACAGGTTTATGGAAACTGCACATGTTGCAATGGTTTCTATGATCTTTGCACTAGCGTGTTGTGGTTTATATCTTTTTATCCTTTTGGAATTGTGTAGCTTGGAAGGTATTACACAAGTCTAGATTTGGGGTTTGTGAGAAGTTTGGTCACAAAAAGACTTTATGGGAAAAGAACCCAAGTGAAGGGGTTTTATCCTGTTAAGTTTAAGTATGTTCTATGCTAGAGCAATTTATTTAATTTTCACAGTTAGCAATCACATCAGCATTAAGATAAATCACAGATAGAACATAAATATAAATCGCAGAAGACAAGCCAAGACAAGAGGACACAAGATATGGCGTGAGCCAGGGATAAACCCCACAATGTGTGGGGAAACCCTTTGATCAAATCTTCTTTTATCTTCAAAGTTCAGCAGAGAAAGAGAGAGAGAGTACATTTACAATAGAATTCAACACTTTGTCTTATCTAGATCTAGCATAGATCATTTCGTATAACGATGAGATAAGTTGAAGACATTCTACTTCAACTGATACCTATCATCGTGTTGCATCTGGTCCTCTTGTTGCACCATTGCATACTGCACCATGCTGCACTAATCATGATTATTATCATGCTACTCATGTCCATGATCTCATCCATCATCATCATCAGGCTGCCCATGCTCATGATTACATTCATCATGATGTTGTCTATGCTCCATGCATCACCGTGCTTCCCATGCACATCATACATCACGTTGCTCATATATCATGCATCATGCTTCTTACGTATCATGTTGCCCAGATGCTGCCCATATACATCATGCATCCATATGCTGCTTTATATATCATGTTGCCCAGATGTTGCGCATATAACAATATATATGTTTTCACCTGCGAGTATATATGTCCATTTTGTCAACCATATACATTTATTGTGTATGACACTTTATATTCATTCTGGACCAGCGTATATATTACTACCCAGCATCTAGCGTTTATGTTGCAGTTCAATGACCAGCGCTTACATTCATCATAAATATGACTACGTTCACAATGTATACTGCCTAGCGTATATACAGGACTGTCTAGTGAATGTATATAACCATAACTGAAATGTATGATTGTGCATTCTTTGTATGGACCTGTGGGTACCCGGAATGGACTACATATGACTGTGCGGGATATATATAGCATGATTGCGTTGCAGGTCCTATGATTGCGTTCCAAACATCGGGGGTCATACATGAGTGTGTTTCATATATAGTTGTGTTCCCAACTGTGGGGAACATGTGGCCTCATGACAGCGACTCCAGAGCCATTTGAATATGCGTAAGTTTTGTGCTTCTATGGCAGTGAACAGATCTATGCGTTTAGGGCATTAACTTGTCAACAGGTCTCAACATTTAGGTGTCTTCATGACTACATGGAAAGTGTCAACGTATTCTTTGCGCATTTATATATATTGCTTTCATTACAGCGTATGAAATGTTGTGTGAAGATATTGTTGTCCCATGACCCGTGAATAGCAGTCTTATTCCTTCCCTTACTACAGCACTTCCCTTACTGCAGTTTGATGTCTTTCCTTCCCTTACTGCAACTAGCCTCCACTACAGTGTATAAGCTAGGGCATGTATTGATTGCGTGAATATCTCCCATGAATCCATGAAACCCGCATACAGCATATCCACCATGAACAACGTGTATTATGAGCAGCGTATTGTAGTAATTTACAGGGTAAGTTCCTCAGACAGAACACCAAAGGACACCGCTCACAAACAGATCACAGATCAATACACCAGTATTTTTGACGTGGTTAAAACCCTCAAAGAGGGAAACAGTCCACAGCTTGAGCCAACGCGGCCACTTCACGTAATTTATTAATAAAAGAATGAAATTTTACATAAGCTTCTCTCATGAACAGTTAACCTACAAATGACCCTCCATGCTCTTTAAATAGAGATCATGGACCAATCGGGTGTTAAGCCAC
>APFE030773626.1:34981-62533 GCA_000404065.3 Pinus taeda
GCGAGCCAGGGACAAACCCCACAATGTGTGGGGAAACCCTTTGATCAAATCTTCTTTTATCTTCAAAGTTCAGCAGAGAAAGAGAGAGAGAGTACATTTACAACAGAAGTCAACACTTTGTCTTATCTAGATCTAGCATAGATCATTTCGTATAACGATGAGATCAGTTGAAGACATTCTACTTCAACTGATACCTATCATCGTGTTGCATCTGGTCCTCTTGCTGCACCACTGCATACTATGCTCCATGCATCATCGTGCTTCCCATGCACATCATACATCACGCTGCTCATATATCATGCATCATGTTGCTTACATATCATGCTGCCCAGATGCTACTCGTATACCTCATGCATCCATATGCTGCTTTATATATCATGTTGCCCAAATGCTGCCCATATAACAATATATATGTTTTCACCTGCGAGTATATATGTCCATTTTTTCAACCATATACATTTGTTGCATATGACACTTTATATTCATTCTGGACCAGCGTATATATTACTACCCAGCATCCAGTGTTTATGTTACAGTCCAATGACCAGCGCTTACATTCATCATAAATATGACTATGTTCACAATGTATACTGCCTAGTGTATATACAGGATTGTCCAGCGAATGTATATAACCATAACTGCAATGTATGACTGTGCATTCTTTGTATGGACCTGTGCGTACCCAGAATGGACTGCGTATGACTGTGCGGGATATATATATCATGACTGCGCTGCGGGTCCTATGATTGTGTTCCAAACAGCGGGGGTCATACATGAGTGCGTTTCATATATAGTTGTGTTCCCAACTGTGGGGAACATGTGGCCTCATGACAACAACTCCAAAGCCATTTGAATATGCGTGAGTTTTGTGCTTCTATGGTAGTGAACAGATCTGTGTGTTTAGGGCATTAACTTGTCAACAGGTCTCAGGCGTTTAGGTGTCTTCATGACTACATGGAAAGTGTCAGTGTATTCTTTGTGCATGTATATATACTATTGTCATTACAGCATATGAAATGCTATGTGAAGATATTGTTGTCCCATGACCCGTGAATATCAGTCTTATTCCTTCCCTTACTGCGGTTTGATGTCTTTCCTTCCTTTACTACAACTAGGCTCCACTACAACGTATAAGCTAGGGCATGTATTGATTGCGTGAATATCTCCCATGACTCCATGAAACCAACGTACATCATATCCACCATGAACAACGTGTATTATGAACAGTGTATATCTTATAAGACTATGTTGAATTAATCTAGGCCAGTGTACTCTTTTTGTGACTCTCCTTCCAAAAAGCCAAGACGTGGAGAGGAGATCACATGAAGAATGAGTGAGCCAATTGACATCAAAAATCTTCTTTTTATACTAAAGCGAGGATGATGAATAGACACGTCGGTTGGGCTTCTAGAGCCTACATAATAGTTGGTTGGCTTGATAATAATTTCATAAACAAAATAAATTCATATCTCCATAAATACTTATCGGAATCGGATGATCTTTGGATCAATCCTACACCTCTCGACGAGAGGGATCCAATAAAAATATCATCAGCCATAAATAAGCTGACCCACATGGAGTTTGGCCCTAGTTGCGAATTTAACATATCCCCAGACAGGGTTTAAAATTCTAAAAGGAAAATTAAATCCTAAGTATAAAGAGGATCAAAACCCCTAAGATCTATAGGGTTCCAAGGGAGGCTTAGGAAATCTTTATAAGGAGGCCTTAGGATAAGGCTAAGCATCAAATGAGTGGGGGCTTGTTTGATCAAGGAGGTTGCTAGAGATGTAGCCAAGGAAAGGGTTGAGCTAGTAGGTCAAGTAGGGCTGCTAGTGAAGGCCAAATATGATCCACAGAAAACCTCAAGTTGCAGCTAAGTTTGGAAAACCGAGAAGCTCAAGAAGGTAGGGCCAAGACCCCTTTTCTGCAAGAGGATAAGGGACGTAGTTTTGTGGAGAGGACCGAGCCTCAAAAGAGGATGTTGTAAGGTCTATTTTTCTCATGGAAAGGATACCTAAGATGCCTCAAGATACAAAACAGCTGGAGGTGGGCTAATTAGGTGAGGGTAAGGGTTGTTTCAAGCCTAATCACGATAGTTGTAGACCTGTAGCTTAAGCATAGAACCTAAGAATAGTGATGAGGAGGAAACTTTATCATTGTTAGAAGACAACAATTGATTCCCTAGATAGGGGAAATTGTCATACACAAGATTACCCTCAGATCTGGTCCCTAAGGTTTGGCATTGTGCTAATGTACAGGTGATAAAATAGGCCGCAATAGCAGTAGGAAGATGACAGAATGGAGGGTTGAATGTGATAGGAGGAAATTACTAGTTTGGAGGATTGTTCATAGGCATGGACAGTAGATTTGAAGAGCCCCATATGAGGGTATATCTGAAGCTTAGATATGTGCAATTTAAGGGACAAATTGCACTACAAAAGGTAGAATGTTAGTGGGCCAAGATCAATCCAAATGGGATTGTAAGTGGGCAGATCTAAAGAATCCAGATTAGATAGATGTAAGACAAGATAAGTATAGAATGGAGGACTGTTAGAGTTTTGACCATTTTTCCCTAAGTGCATGCCTTATGAAGGGCCACAAACCTGCTAGGAGAGGTAGAGAAGTTGAGCTCAGGGACTGCAACCAAGAGAGCCATATTAATAGCCCTAAGTTAAATGTTGGAGAATGAATTTTGACAATCATGGTGGGAAGCCTCCATGCCCTAATTTTTTCTTCATTGTAGTGGCACAGGAAGGAAATAAAGGGAAGAAGTTTGTAAGTATTTTGAGAGATTCTTCAGCGTAAATCACATAAGAATTCATTTGTCGACACGTTTCGAACCAACTAGTGTGGTTCATCGTCAGGACAAGTTGACGAAACAGATCCAGCTTAGCATGTTAAATAGTCTGAGCAGAGTCTCCAACAGCTAATTTGACCAACGGCTATGTTTGACTTTAGGACCAAGGTCAAATTTTTAATTTATTAATTATTATTTTTTTTAATGGAAATTAGTTAAATTAGTAAAATAATAAAATAATTTTTAATTGGTTTAATGTTAGTTAAAAAAAAGTAATTTATTTTAACTAACCATTAACACCAATTAAAATTATTTTATTTATTTTTACCTAATTTAACTAATTTCCATTAAAAAAAAATAATAATTAATAAATTAAAACTTTGACCTTGGTCCTAAAGTCAAAATTAGTCGTTGGTCAAATTAGCAGTTAGAGATTCTGCTCAGACTATTTAACATGCTAAGTTGGATCTGTTTCTTCAACTTGTCCTGACAATGAACCGCACTAGTTGGTTCGAAACGCGTCGACAAATGAATTCTTATGTGATTTACGCTAAAGAATCTCTCAAAAATTTTATATGGATCACAGAAGCCTCAATTCTACAAGTTTGTAAGTGTTGAGGAGTAGCAGTGGGAAGTTTAGGAGGTTTTCACAAATGGAGCTGTGAACAACTCACAAAAGTCCCTATGATTTGACTCATTGATGGACTAACGATCAGCTAGAGGGAAAACAATTGGTGTGTCATGTTTATTGGACAAAAGGAGTTTTCATCACTCATAGAGGCATATTTGGATGTTGCAGATTGGGAGCATGTGGACTAGAAAATGTTTTCAGAACATTTGGAGTGAAAGAGATATGTGTGGCCACCATCAACAATTAGGTTAAGTGTTGTCTTGTTCAGGGTAGATTGGCAGTCAAAGTTATCGATTCCAAGACCGATCTTGTATTCTTGTATCAGTGATTGTATGAGGGCCATGATCCCTAGTACGGGAGCCCTAGACTATTGTATTATAGCTTGTTAATATAATGAAGAAGGGTTTGAAAAGTTAAAAAAATCATGTGTGCTAGTTGATTCACTTATGTGTATTTTGTCAATGTGCAAAGTAGGATGGTTGAGGCATTTGAGTTTGTTTGTGTCAGAGATTCTAAGACCAAACCCAGATTCTCATGTTCCATGGAAATTCAACAATCCTGTGCCCCTTTATTCTTCTTCTTCCCCTCCTTGAAAGCTTCATGATGTTCCTTCTACGTTGAACCACTGGACCCCCCTTTCTTTTGGCATGTGCTTTGCAAGTATTGTGCTTGCACAAAAGCCTCATCCATTGTTATTGGTTTAGACAACATTACTTGCTTTTGAAAATGGTTGTGTGGAACCCCCAAATACTTGAGTAGTATATATGGGTTCTTAGGAGAGATCCCAACATTATTGTCATGTTCCTTAATTTTGTGGCATACTCTTGTACACATTGTCCTTATCTCTAAATAAATTAATTCCATTGGATACATTGGTCCTCTACATAGATGATAGGGTAGAATTGAAATTTGATGAGATTTTTAATATCCTTCCACCTAGTTACTAGATAATCTCCCTCTAGCCTAAGGGCTTTTGTGTGGCTTTCCTACCAGGTCATCGCATGGCCCTCTAATTTCAAACGAGCAAATGAAATTTGCTATTCCTCATCTATGTGGTGAACATTAAAGTAAACCTCTGACTGTTGCATTTGGTGATTTAATTTCAAAGCATAGATCTCACCTTGAAATGGCTTGATGTCCACCTTTGCTTCCATCTTGAAGAGGGATTGTGAATGGTTCACAACACTCAAAATCGACCACTCTTTTTCGGGTTCTTTCTTTGACTCATTTGGATATTTTTGATCCGCCAATTTTCCCTCCTATTTGACCTCTAAGTTAGAAAATCCATCTTCTTTGAATATATTAACTTATCTGTTAGGGCCATAACGAGGAGCCTCACATTACAATTTATATTGGCAACTTGCACTTCTAGTCGTGCAAATCTCTCTTTTGCCAGATCTAGAGAGTTATTATAAACATTTCCATTAGCCGTGGCTAGTGTTTTATGACTTCCCACTCAAATCGTTTCCTAGATCCCCTACAAATTCCCACAAAATAGATCTAATACCAATATGATATGTAAACTACCATGTATATGTCACAACAAATTTGTGAAAATAAACCAAAATCTATACTATGAAGGGTTAATTCATTTTACATTTTAGATTTTTTATTATTGTCTTATTGTTTATGCATGCAATATAAAATATGAGGAAAATAGAGAATGCATAAATACAATCACTCATAAACCACAATGAGAACCGAGATAATCCATAGAAAACACTTACGAAAGAAAACCCAACATGAAGGTGAGGTCGCTCTGTTCTCTTTCCTTTAGAATGGAAATGATGCAAGTACATAGGAGAAGGAACTCTATGGATTTGCTTGAGACCTGTGGAATGTGGACTATTATAGAATGCAAACCCCCTTTTTTATGCATTCTTTCTCTCTATCCACACCCTCGTAAACCACTACTTTTGATCTTCTTACTCCTATCTACCTTGCTCTTGCCTTCGACCTTTTCAAATAATCATTGTTATCGCAAAAGCGGCAACTAGAATAATATGAACTCCCATCCACTTGTTGTATATGTTTACATGAATATATCTATATAGGTTGAAAATGTGACGAACTTTCATTTTAACATATTCTGGACCAAGAGATATTTTCATCCTCAACAAATGGAACAAAATGCAAGCAAATGGAATCAGAACCATTTTCCTCCTAGTGTCCCGGTTATAACACATCTTGATAGCCAATTAGGAGGTATATTTGACTCATTTAGGAGCCTTCTTAACTATACCCACATGGCTAGCCCGTTTTCCATGACTAGCGCACGCTAACATGGCATCTTCTTGAACTGTGGTGGTCAATCGTGATAGGTCAACTTTCAGGAGGCATAACTTTCTCATATGGACTCTGATTGAGGTGATTATTGTGTTGTTGGAAAGGTATTCATGTGTATATTATGGAATATAGGTAAATAGTGTGTTTGGGAGCACAAAAATTGGTCATCTAAGTCCTCAAAATGACTCCTAAAGTTTCCACCCCTAATTGTCCAAACTAGGAGTGTCAGTAAAAATGAGGCTTGCACACAAATTCCTCCAATTTTTCCACTCTATAAGCATAGATGATCCAAATTGGATCCTAAACAGTCTCTAAGTTTTCATAAACTCGTTCAAATTATGCCAAACAGATTCAAGTTTTAGAAAGATCAAGCTATCAGAAGGAATCCTCGTGACAATTGCAATTATGATCAGCGCGGAGCAACGAGGACCCTCCGGTCGAGCACGCAGACCATTGGCCCATGGTAACACACACTGGCGCAAATTGGCAAAACCAGAGGCTAATTCAAGAAACATGGGTGGTTTCTGATACGTGATTAGCGCTAATCACGTATCGCAGGGCCTCCCCCTCAGTGAAGGAAAGCCCCGAAGTGCCCGGACCCGAAATGGCTATGAAATGTGGAAAAGTAATAAATTTTGTTCCGTGGGTTCCACAAAACCGGCAGGATATCAGAAGGCCTCGAGGCGGTAAACAGTTTTGACCGAATCCCGCCCGATGCCACACACTGAGTGACACGCGTCTGGTGGAAGAGAGAGAAAACCGCTCACATCGGATGGGTAAACGTCGTGCTACTTACCCACCCAATATGAACGACGACCATAGGATCTGGGGGGCCCAAATCAATGGCGAAGGCGCGTCCCGATAAATGACCGGATTTGACAAGGTTGTAAAGCAAGATTACATGGGATTTGAAGTCCGACGTGGAAGATGAGTTGGTAGAAGATTCGTGTTTCGCGGGCATCTTGGAGCAAACGGAAATAACGATCGTTAAAATGTGTCCAAGGAACCTAACACACTCACCCGTTGCAGAATAGGTGGCCACCTTCCTGTGAAGCGTTACACTGTGATGATGACACAGAACAGGGGAGTTCAAACAGATAGAGGAAGGAAAACCAGAACGCCAGGAAGCAGAAACGAACCGACAGAAAGCATACTGGCTTTAAAGCCATGAACTGACAGAAGCAGAGCACACACAGAGGATTTAGTTAGATGCAGAAAGCTAAGAGCAGAGAACAGAGAGAAGAAGTCGAGCTGACCTGAGGGCAGCATTGAGCCAGACAGAGCCAAAGAGAGTCAGAGAGTCTGTGCACTCTAGAGAAAGCTTGAGAGGTCCAAGCGAGCTCCTCGGCATAGGCCTGTCATGTATGAGTTTCAGATTGGGCTCATACTATTGTGACCAGTAGAGGTCAAGTACCAATAAGGAGAGTATGTGCACTCAAATCCTACTAATTCATATATGTTGAGTGAGACTCAAATTGACCTCACTGTTGTAACGAAACTCTGCTTTGAAAACATAATAGAGAGGCCACCACTGAAAGTTGGACCAAGAGACGTAGCCCAGGAGTATTGGGTGAACTCCTTATTAAACTTGTTGTATTACATGTTTTCCTGTTATGTTTTCTCTAACTACCTCAGTGTCTATGTATTTTGCAATCTTATTGATCCATTGCATAAAGTAACATAGGCGCATCCATGCACATGAGTCTGTAATACCTTTAATTCTTTGTCCTGGATAAATTCCAGATCAATAGAGATGTATGAAAAATAATATAACAATCCACTCTAGATAACCCACCTTATTATGCTACATAGTAGTTTCTTTTTACATGTTCTCCTAGTGAGTCTAGCTACTTTTCTTGTTTTAATAGATGTTTTCACACTCCCACATTGTACCTTTGGATTATTGTACTCTTTTAATTCCATTGACCTTCTATTTTCTAGTAATTTTTAGAACATTAATGTAAACTTATCTTATCTACATATACATGTTTTCACCTAGTTCTCATGTAACCCCACTAATAAACGAAACTATTGCATATACATGTGACCCCTTATGCACCTCCATTAAGGTCATAACATAGAAATCCTCTTAAAAAATCTACCTTCACATACTTAAATATTTTTAAGTGTTCTACATAGGGTGAAACTCGGTAGTAAAATTTCTTTATCCTTTTCTCTTGATTCCATTATTGATTATCCTTCCATTATTATCTATGTTAGTTTTGGATAGTTTGATATCGTGTGGTTTCTTTTCCTTGGATTCCATGTTTTGTCATAACTTTCCCAATTTGTTGTAGTTGGATTTGTCACATAATTGTTCCATGAATGTCATTAATTTTATGATGTTCTTCCTCAGAAGTGAGGATGTCATTATATGCTTTCTTTCCTTTTCTATAGGCTTCTTGGTAATGACAATTCGGTACACCTCTTCTTTTGATGATTCTCCTCCTCTTTGAACCAACCTTTCACCGATATTCTTCTTGGTAATGACAATTTGGTACACCTCTTCTTTCGATGATTCTCCCTTACTTTGAACCAACCTTTCATCAATATTATTTTCTGATGGAGTAAATGTTATAGGTTGTGCTTAACCTTGGATCATATTTTCTTGAGAGAGTAGTCCATTAAAAAATCTAAAAACTTCTCTAACCTAATATTGGTCTTTGGATGTCTTTGATGTCCTTATAACTTATCTTCTTCTCCTTTTGAAGTAAAATTTTGGATCCATAAATTTAATGTCCTCCAATTTTAGAATGAAATTTCCCTAGGTAAATCAAGCTTGTCTTTACAAAAGAATATTTGTTGCAACCCACTAGATCCTCCAATGCTAAGCCATTAGCGATGATTTATACAAGACAACAATCAGTGCAATTGACCTCCATGTGGTGATCATTGTTTTGATCATTTTTGGAAATAGTTTTGATCAATTGTTGGTCCTTATGTTCTCAAGTGCCATATGTGAACAGTACTCAACGAGGATAACTAAAATCATTACTAGGCTCCCTTTGTGACCCTTTGCTATGTTTCTTTGTCACAATTGCCATTGCTTTCTCCTTTGCTAGTGTTTGAGTAAGATTTTTTCTACTCCAAGTTTGTTCAGAGTTGCACCTACATTGCTCGAGAATGTTTTGAAATGGATCCCCAAGGATTTACAATAGTAAAGGAAGGTTTTTGGTGTTTTCTTTAGTGATATACATTTTGAGAGCTGGAGATGGGAAGTTCTTTCAAATGGGGGCAATATTTGGAGTTTCTCTCTTCTCCTCAGAGTAATGCAAGGTATTTTTTGTTAGTGGTGACTAGTCATTTGATTCACCTGGTGGTTCTTGTTGTTGTCTTTAGTGGTATTTTCTTTTGTGCAGTGAACTCTCTTAACCCACAAGTCATGAAGTCGGATTTTGGTAGGAGGACGAGAGGTTCGTCCTTGGCTTGAAACTTGTCCCTTTATGCATAATTTCATAAGCTTTCTTCCCTTAAATCTCTGGATTGTAGAGGGTTTGAGGTTCGATATATGCATTGTGGTGCACGAGTTTTGAGTTTGTTATAACGTTTCAACAAATTCTAGTCCTTACTTCTTGATCCATTGATTCCTTTTGGTTGCACTAGAAGTTCTCAATTACTTATTAGAGTTTTAGGGTTCTAGTCGTTATTGTTTGCATTTTGGTACTTCTTGTTTGAGTTGGAAGCTCCTTTTGTTTGTCCCTTTTCTTCGACATTTGTCAACTGTAATTTCTCCCTTTTTTTAAATAAAGGAATTACATTGTATTTTTTGGGAAAAAAGAGTCTATGGAATGAGACGAATAATATAGATCATATGGTGAGCTCTTGTTATATAGTTATAGTGTTGGATCCAATGATACCATTTTGAGAATTTAAAAAAAAAAAATTATTGACACATGCAAATATAAAGCACAGAGAAAATGTATTATATTTTTACTTTAGCTTGTACCATTGCCTTGGTGAACAAATTTTTATTTTCACATTTTGGTTTTGCTAAAAGAATCTTCTCTTTTTATAGCTAAATAGATTCTAGCTTCCATGATATACTTAACACTAGTGAAAAAGGCTAACTAGATATTGAACAATCAAACAATTGGATAACCACATCCCATTCTTAAAGATAAAATACACAATCTGGTAGTTACCTAAGTGGTCATATAAAAAAAGACTAAATAAAGTTGTCACCACTTTAATTTTGGTGATTGATACCAAATTAATGAATAGAAAAACTAAATTTTGTTCATTTATCAACTCGGTTTCCTATTGCTTCACAACCTTGCATCTTGATACTATCTTGAAAAATATCAATTCTTAAAGTTCACATGTTATTTTTCCACATAGCATTTAAATATAGTAGAGACACTGTCCCTTTGTGTGTGACATGTCCTTTGTGCTTTTAATTTCATCATAAGACTAAAGTAATTTTGATAAAATAAATACCATGGCATCCATTGTCACCCTTTTAGTTAAAGGATGACTCGCATAACATGTTGAGACAATTATTTTTATTGATATCTTTAATATATGATAATGATCACTTAATTTTCAAATATATTAATAGTATCTTTTTATTTTTGACGATTTTGGATAATCTCTTTCCACTTCATAAATTTGGTATAACCACTACATATTTAAGACAAAACATTACTCAAAGATAATGACTTTTCTTGTGAGGATGAAGAGCATGCTAAACAAGTTTCATCATAACATCAATATATACTCAAATGATTATTTTTTCTATAAAATATATTGTTATAGTTAATTGTAATAAATTTAATAGCTTACAAAATCTAACAACTAATTTAAATCATTTATTTCAAAAAATATAATTTATTCTATCTTAGTTAATTTAATCATTTGCTTTGATTTGTATAATTATATTGTTGTAGTTAATTTTATTAATTTACAAAATTTTATAACTAATTTAAATCTTTAACTATTTTTAAAACTTATTAGATTATAAATCATTATAATTGTTAGTTTAGTGGATTATCTTGAATCCTTGAGGTCTCAAGTTCAAATCTTCTAGCTAGCTTTCTTTTTGCAAGGAATTAGCTTTCTTTTTGTAGAGGAATCTCACTTGTATCCCCTGCTAAATTAGATGTCTCAAGATCAAGTCTTCTAGCTAGCTTTCTTTTTGCAAAGGAATTAACTTTCATTTTGTAAAGGAATCCCACTTCACGTGTTCCCGGCTAAATTAGATGCCAAAATGTACGAGTTATTTATCTTGAATACTATTATTAAATAATGTCAGAGTTAGCTTATCTTGAATACCATTATTAAACAATAATAATAACCAAAAAATCATAAATTTTATTGAAAATCTATATTTTCATAAAAATGAATATATCTAATCTATATATATATATATAATCAAAAAATTCCATGATAAACAACCTTTTAATGCTCGCAACTCTTTTATTTTGTATTTTTACAATAAAATCTATATTTTAAGAAAATATATATATATTATAGATTATAAAAAAAAATCCATGACAAACACCCTTTAATGCTCGCAACTTCTTTTATTTTGTATTTTTAATTATTTTGTATAGAAAATAGTGTTGTATATGTGATCAATAAAGATGCAATGATTATTTGGACCAAAATCTACCATTCCTCCCTGATACTCTAATTAACAAAAGTGCACATATATAGTGAAACAAAAAAAGAAGTGAAACAAAAAAAGAAACAAAGATGTGGAGGTTTTATTTTTCTCTTTCCTTCTTTCCTTCTCTCTCCAGTTTGACCCTCCCATTCCACCCCAGCCCTCCCCTCAAGGCCCACCCCGAACTACCTTCTGATTTGACGAAGGAGACCCTGACATTTTCTCCTCTACCCTACGCAAGATGCTCCCATCGAAAACCCAATTCTCCTTGATTGATTCTGTTTCCACTAAATACACCAGTCGTTCAACTGCCATTTGGGAAGTAGCACTCAAATCCTTCCCCCACTCCACTCGTTCCACTTCCATCTCCCCTAAAGTTGGATCTTGCTCCATGAACAAATGGTACAATGATGAATGCAAGACTCTACATCGAGAACTTCGATATGCTTTCACCCACTCTCAACCCTTCTACTCCAACCTCAAAGCTTTTTATCGTCGTCTCCTTCGTCACAAGAAATGACTCTGTCTCCCATAGAAGTCGAGAACTTTCTGGTCTCCTTGGCCACTCCCCTAAACAATTCTAGCGTACCATACTTCCCCGACGCTCCCCTCTTCCACCTGACCTCGACCCTACATCCATGTTCTCTCACACTTCCAACCTTTATGATATTCCCGGGCAGACCCAAATTCATGTTACCTCCCCACCCTCCTCATGTTATCTATTCTCAGAGAGAGATATTAGAGAGGCCATTTGGGTGATGAACAACAGCGAAGCAGCGTATGAGGAAGGCCACCAAGCAGAGTTCTTTAAGCACGGTCCCTGTGCTTTGGTTAGCTACTTGGCTTATCTCTTCAACCATGTAGTTCGTGAAGGTTTTCCACGGACATGAGCACACCACATCATCCATCCGATCCATAAATCATGTTCCAACTCAAATCCCAATAACTACAGAAAGATCATGGTGGGGCACACATTCTCGAAGTTGTATGCTATTGTTCTACATAGGAAGCTCTCCAATGACCTTCAGCAGAGACAACTCAAAGCTAGGGATCAGGCAGGTTTTCGAACGGATCATCAGACCATTGACCACATCTTCACCCTTCGCGCCGTGATTGAGGAAAGTCTACTGTTTTTTTGTAGATTTTCGGAAAGCTTTTGACTCCGTTTTGAGGGAGGCCTTGCTCCAGAGACTCGTAGATATTGGCATCTTTGCAACCCTATTGACCGCTATTATGCGCCTATGAGTCTATTCTTGGTCGTCTTCATGCTGCCCATGGGATGTATGATTTCATTCGAAGCACTATTAGGGTTCAACGGGGTTGTCCAATGTCCCCTACCCTGTTTGGGATCTATATTAATGAGTTGGAAGCATTTCTACACGAGCATATCCAAGACACTGATGGTTGCCTTCTTCACCAAGTTCTGATATCTATTTTACTCTTTGTTGACGACATGGTCCTCCTCTCCTCATCCCCAGAAGGATTACAAAGGCAGCTGGATGCCTTAGCTTTGTTTTGTGACCATCGGCAGTTGACAGTCAACCTAGGTAAAACCAGGGTTATGATCTTCAATGGGGTGAAGAAAACATCAAACCTTCACTTTCTATTCAGAGTGGAGGAGATTGAGATCACCAACACATATACTCACTTGGGGGTGCAATCCTCAGGTCCCCGCTTTAGTTTGTGACAAGCGCTTCAACCTCGAATCAACAAAGGATATGGATCCTTAGCCCTTCTCGAGACACAGTGCTTTCGACATCACTTCCAGGACATCCCGTCCAAGATGAGCCTCATGGACACCTTGATTCGTCCCACTGTTCTATATGGCTCAGAGATTTGGGAACCGTCTTTACTTGAGTCAAACTGGGCTTCAGCTAAGAGAGTCCAGATTCTTCTTCTCCGCCACATCATTAGGTGCAAACTGACAGTGCCGCAGCACATCATCCTTGCAGAGTTTGGAGCTCAACCCTTTGGGCTTGAGATAGTCTTCAGGTTGGTTTCATTCTTGCATTGTGTCCAGGGCTTGGCAAACTCGATAAAGAGTAGGGACCGTTAACCTTACTTGGCATATTGCTCTTCTGAGACTATTGCCTGTTCTACTCCCTCAGGCCGAACCAGATGTTGGTTTACAGGAGTTTCAAACCTCTTATAGAGTCAGTGGGAATTCAGTTGGATCATCTCCCTCCTTTACAATATTCCTTAGATGCTCCCGGTCACCTTTTACCTACTAGACAAGAACTAAACAAGATCATCAAGGAGGACATCTACATGCAGTTCATCTAGGTCACCTGGGTCAATCCTCCAAGAGGGTTGCACCCAAAGATGGCCTTCTAAGCTAAGCACTTCTTGGAGTTGAGAGACCAGCTCATTGTTCGACCCCAGTATACGTTTCACAACTGGATGCATGCTCTTCGCATTCCTCTAGGTCAATTCAAAGTAGGTTCTCATAGACTTCGGGTAGAAACAGACCACCAGGTGGATAGACTAGACAGACTCTTCCAAGTATGTCATTTACAGGAAGTGGAGACCGAGGTGCACTTCATCCTTGGTTGCCCTGTCTACTACGAGATCAAAGGAAGGTTTGATTGCTTGTTTAGAGATTCTCGGACCTTCACCGACTTTTTCAGGTACCCCGATCAGAGATTTTCGGCCCTATATATGCAAGAGGCTCTTAGGTTCCGAGCACAAATTCTTCAGCCTCCCATCAGACTAGACCCCACACAGAGGATCACGACATTTTTCAAGGTACTACCATCAGACAAGGGCACCAAGAGATTGATTGATACCAATACGTATCCAGACTCCATATCAGTGAGGATCTGTGTGACCTCACCCTGCCACACAAGATCTCAGCAGCAGTTCCGTCTCAAATCTGTTCCTGGGAGATAGAATAGGTCCTCCAGCATTCAGCAACGTGTTAACCCCCCAGGATACGATTTAATGGACAGTCTACACTTGCCATCGGCTCTTCATCGAGCCAACAAACTTTGTTGAGTTTCTTCAATGTTATTCATTCAGCCTCAAATGTTAGGAGAGATGGGTCTGATCCTCAGACCTATTAGCTCCTGGGTCTTCTCCGCTAGGGCCAGATGTTGATTTACTTCATGCATTGTATCTTTGATTTACTTCATGCATTGTATCTTTTATAGGAGACCGTTTGGTTTTCTCGCCTTGTATATACATCAGTGTACTCAACAATCCCTTTGACCTACTTTGTGGTCATTCGTTGGACATAAATATAGTTATCTTATCTTATCTAAAGTGAACCTGAGTCTATGTAAGCCCTGATGTTGGATGGAAGAACAATCAACCCATCTGAGGGACACTATCCCAAAATTGTATGACGCTTAGTGCCTAGGCACCACATGAGACAATTTTTATCTTCACAATTGGCTCTCAACCTCCACATGAAATTTACGCAGCTTGATGGGAACTAAACCCCACACAAACCCCAAACCAACTGATGTACGCCAAGGAAACCATGTGAAGCTTATTAAAACCCCAAACCAACTGATGTACACGAAGGAAACCATGTGAAGCTTATTAAATGGCAAATGGCAAGCCAAATTACAAGTTTAAGGCCTATCCACGTGTAAAAAGAAAGCCAGATTATAAGTTCAAGACCTATCCACCGGCTAATGCTAGATTTTGATCATCTGTTCTTTTCGACACGCTGACTGGTGAAGAATTCTTGTGTTTGCCTTTATTCTGTTGCTTAGGTTGCCCGAAAATAACAGATTGCAAGATTGATACTGACATTTTTATTTGATCTAAGCATCGCCATGTTTCTGTTCACTTTGTAAGGGTTGCAAACTGGACCTCTGGACCTCGTCATTACAATCCACGAAGTCATTCATGAATGAACGCCTTTAACTTGTATGTGTATATGAGAGTAATTATCCCACCTGGTTTATCTTGTATAATGCAAATCCACGTAATAGTTCCTAGGTTCAATCCGATTGATTGTGCATGTATTTCCCCAGTTGTCCAACAAATTTTGTTAAATAAAGAAGAAACAATTAATATAAAAGTAAATGTCTATACACATCGTGCTTCCGCATAACAGGATTACACTCTTAGTAATTAAAGGGTCTTGTGCACAAAACAATATTGAAATTAATCCTTGTTAATGCCTCGTATTTTGGTCACAAACTATTAGCTCTATACTACAAAAATCAGCAACCCATCACCAGAATTTCCTAGAATTCGTACAAGATTAGAACGAGTGCATGGATTTTGTCTTTCAGGAGGGCAGAATCCCAATTAAAAATCACTAAATTATTTTCAAAAAATTATGATTTTCATATGGATGTGATCCAAAATGCGGACAGCAATGGAAGGGCTATCACCGGATGCTGCAGTGATGGCCAATAATTCGACTGTTCTTAAAACTCTCAGAAGAGCTCCACCCAAGCCATCCATGGCGGTTTCCGCTTACAGCAGAACGAACCACTCAATGAGAGCTGCTGCTGCCCAGAAAGTGTTGCAAGGACCCCTTCTCGGATGGAATTTGCCACCATAATAATTGAAAAACTATAATCGAATAATACTTTTTCTCAGTAGTCAACACTCATAAAGTTTCTAAATTGTAGCAAGACTGTTTTCCTCACATTCGAGCCAATGTCAGGTTCTCAAGCAGGTATCTTAAAAATTAACTTCTGTTAGCTCCACTGATCAAAAAATATTTATAAGAGAATCATATCCACACCATAAGAAACTTGTGAAACTCCCATAAGCACGCATACAAGAGAGCAAAGAAAAAAAAGTTCTTTGAACTTTTTGCCTTCGAGCGATGCAAGAAACATATTGCACGTGTTGCTGCTCCAGACACAAGAAATATGTGAGCTGAAGTGTCCTCATGGAGGAGTTGACCTCAAGCTGCATAAAGACCATCTCCCGGCAAATATTTAGGCAGTAATTCTAATGGACTCTAGCTCTAAATCATTCTTGAACACTGGAAGAATGCTGGAAAAATTGAAATCCAAACTCCCTTGTTACAGGGCTAGATCATACCCCAAACTTTTAAGTGAGGCCATATACTCGTTTCGCCGATTCTAGAGTATTGGATAGAAGCATTGCAATGGTCATTGGACCAACCCCACCAGGCACAGGAGTAATTGCGGAGACTATTCTTGAAGCCTCTTCATAGCAAACATCACCAACTAATCGGTAACCTCTTTTACTATTGGGATCCTGCCAAAATACAGTCATCTCTAATTTGAGTTCTTCAATGAAAACTATCTCACAAAACCAACGTTAAGAAGAGATTATCAAAATCTTGCATACCTCGACTGGATTTATGCCAACATCAATTACCACAGCACCAGGCTTCAACCAGTCACCACGAACCAAGTTTGCCACACCTGCAGCAGAAATGACAATATCTGCTTCCCGAGTAATATCTTCAGCATTTTTGGTGTAAGAATGCACAATAGTAACAGTTGCATTGTGCCTCTGCCAAGCCAGCAACACTTAGACTACGATATCTAAAGGTAGACGTTCATACAAAGAGAAGACTCATAGGCACAGTAGCCATGTGTGAATCAAACAAAACACATTTCTTTCCGTAGTAAGAATCAGTTGCTGTTATGATAAAACAATGATATGTTGCATTCACAAAAATAACTCACCTGCAAAAGCATAGCAGCAGGTGCTCCAACAATATTGCTACGGCCTAACACTACAGCCTTTTTTCCCACCATATCTATACCAGATCGAATTAGCAACTCTATGCATCCTTTTGGTGTACAAGGGACAAATAAAGGTTCTCTCCCTTGCATGGCAAGCCGCCCTATGTTCAAAGGATGGAAGCCATCAACATCCTTCTCTATGCTAACAGCATTCAAAATATTTTCCTCACAGATGTGCTGTCCAACAAGCCAAGAAGTCACAAGTCCATAAAAACAAAATCAATTAAAACACTGAAGTCTGTAATTGATCATAATACGAAGAGATGGAAATAAAATGTTCCTTGCCAAAGTTACACCATCGAAAAAGATAAGATCAAACCTACTGTCTATGTCAGACCCTCATATAGCATGCTATGTACTGAACTTTTTTGCGTGCCCATTGCCTGAGACCAGTCAGAGATACAGCAGTTTTGCAACCCTTTACAAGTAACGATCATTTCTAATACCGAATAGAAAAATTAAATCAAAGAATGTATGCCATTCAACAAAATAATGGAAAAATAAGAGCAGCAAACATTTGTAAAACTGACTGCCAGATAATTGATATTTTCATACTAAAAACACAAAACAAACCAGCTTTGCTGTGCCAATATTAGTAACTTTAAGAAATATGTTATATGTGATGATGATAATTGTTAATGTCCACCAAGACCAATGTTGGTCTATCAGGCCTTCTGAACAGAAAAAAAGGTGAGGAATTAATTGGTTCGCTTTTGAATTTTATTTCTATGCTCGAAAAGAATGGAGAGAAGCTTTTCTAAATCTCCATTGTTTTGATGAGTTAAAAGGTTAGGAAAGTGGTATTGGTACAAACATTTTGAAATCGAGGTCTAATGTGGGTGCACATAGAACATTCTAAGAGAGCGATTTTCATCCACCACTTTCTTATTATCACAAAGATGACAAATCCATTCATCCCATGACATTTTTAGGAATTGTCCAGCACCCTGTTTCAGTATGCAGATTTTCATCCTCCACCTTCTTACTATCATACTTATCACAAAGATGACAAATCCATTCATTCCATGACATTATTGTCCAGCATCTTGTTTCACGATGCAGCCAATGAGAGTTTGTTCTCATTTTAACAATGTTGATTTTCTTCTTTATGCTACTTATAACAGAGAGACACTTGGGTCTTCTAAATTAGGGTTAATGACTTCTTTATAGTATCTTAATTTTTTCTTATCCTCTAATTCTTTATCAACCCACAATTTGTTCTTAAATTTATAGATGAGATAGTATTTTTAATGGTGTCAATATTTTGCAGATTGACCTCCTCTATTCCCAAATGATCTAGCCAAGACTCTGCATTATGCTAACTCTCTTAAACCACAGGTGGCTTTGACTTGTGTTTGAAGCAGTCTTAAGAAGCCTCTTGTCTTCCGTGTTGATTGTCTTGTGCTTGTACATTAGGTAGCTTCTCATGGCCATGTTATATGGATAAATAAATCATAACTCCAGAAAAACAGAGTGAATTAGAAGTCTAGAGTTGGCAGTTGATCATTATACTAGAGATGGTAAAAAATGGCCCTTGCAAAATTTGTTCGAGATAATGGTTATATTTAGAACTTAGATGTATTAGGAAGTAAACAAATAATAAATGCTCCCAAATAAAGTGATGTAATAATGGGGCATTTAAAGTAGCAATGCCTCCTACTATTTAATGAGACATTGCATCATCTAATCAATGAATCCATTTTTTCTTATTAATTATGCAAATTCCTGTCCACGCTTGTGTGTGTGTCAATCTCACAAAGCTACAGCATTAAAAAATAGAACAAACCTACTGCATATGGAAGACCCTTATAGACCCTGCAATCTCCTCAACTCTCTTGCATTCCCACTGCCTAAAACAGTCAAAGAAACAGCAGTTTCCCAACCCGTGTACAAGAAAATATCATTTATAATACCTAACAGGAATATATAAATCAAATAAGTATAGCATTCAATAAATGCATGGGAAAATCGCACAGCAGCAAATATGGGTAAATACGTGTCTGCCAGATGTCAATTGATATTTTCATACTAAAAACCTACAACAATCCTACTTTTCAGTGACAATTTAACACCATTAAGCAATGCGTTACATGTACAAACAAAGGTTTCCATAATTTAGATGGAACAGAAAACAAAGAAGGTAGCAATCACAGTTTAACAACAGCCAAAGCTTTCCTTAACATTTTTCATACCCACCCTCTACACTTTGGGTGTCAGATCATCAGCGAAGGAATCAAACAACATTTTCAATACAATTGTAACCTACGTTATATTTTGGTTAAATCAATAAAGTAAATACCAAATTTCTCTACGAATCTCCCAAATAACGAGAATATCAGGCTTTGTTTTGATCCTTTCACAGAGATTGATGGAGATGGGTCTGACGGAGATGGCTGTGCTCCCTCTTCCACATCTACCTCTAATTCTAGTGTTTGAATAGTGCTTCTCTGTTTTTAGAGTTTACACTTTCTTACTCACTTTTCAGTTTTCGTTCATTTTCACTTGTATCTCTTTTAACTTTTAGCTTTCAGGAGTATCCTTGGCACTCCCATGTTATGTTTCGAATTGCTCTCTTTTCTAATTCCATTGGCCTATTATTTTTCTCACTTGTGGACATTCAGAAAATTATATGATATTATCTTTAATAGTAGGTTTCTTACTTTAAGATGAACCTATCACAAGAAAACAGATAGAACCAATCTGTGGCAAACCCACAACAATTTCAAAGATCCCCAGATCCAGAATGAATCAGGTGCAGGTGAGGAAAGTCAACCAGATATAGTTCTTCTAATTGCAAAAACTTGTTGAATATATAATATAGACTAATAGGCATATAGACAAATATATCGTAGAGAACAAACAAACCACAACTATCCCGTCATTCTTTTGACCAGCAATTTCATTAGTCAAAAATAACCTTTTATTGCAATTAGGAATTAGACATTGCCAAAAGACTTGTAACAGGTAGAAGTTGGATGCACAACCTCCAACATACTAAAAACTGTGCATGATTCAAAGTACAGCCTATCCACTGAAACGGTATGTATAGTACTAGCAATTATAAAATGGGATCAACCAAAATTGGTGTGAGAATTGCTAAATAAATGATAACTGTTGAAAATAGCAACAAGAAATGATAAAAATAGCATTCATAATATTCCAATTTTAATGTCCTTGAATTAAAATTGAGAATTAAAATTCGAATTTAGTCTCACCAGTTGTTTGAAAAATAATTAATTAATTCATCCTGAATTAATTAGTTGGAGAAATTCAAACATGAAGTCTTTGTGAAGTCATGCATCAGTCATCCCTTTGATTGAGGAAGTTATCCCTTAATTAAGGAGATAAGGATGAGTTGTATTTGAGTTGTAATAAGTTATCTCAGTTAACTGAGTTATGTCCAGTTAGATTAGTTCCAAACAGTTTGTGGAACTAATTGTGAGTTCAATCAATTAATGCATACATACATGTAACTAGTGTACTCCAGATAACTGAAGATTCTCTCATAAATAACTCATGCATGTCAGTTCAGACAAAGACTCAATTGAGATTAAAGACAGGGACATTGTACTATCAGTTGGAGGAATTTTTATATAAATGAAACTCATCCATGTAGAAGGAACAGGGTTCTTTGAGGATTGCGCAGTTTTACAGGGTGTGAGATCAGTGTGAGTGATCAGTGTTACACTTGGTAACAGTAGGATCACTTAGGAGAAACGGTGCAAGGAAATAGGAGGCTTGGAGGGAAGAGGAGAAAGTTTGTTGATGCCATTACCCATAGTATTGTAAGTGACATCCACCCATCGTATTTATCCACCCATGGTATTGTAAGTGACATCCACCCATGGTATTCATTAATCCATGGTATTTCCCCATGGTATTGTGACATCCACCCACGGTATTCATTCACCCATGGAATTGACCCGTGGTATTGTGACATCCACCCATGGTATTCATTCACCCATGGAGTTGACCGGTGGTATTGTGACATCCACCCATGGTATTCATTCACCTATGGAATTGACCCATGATATTGTAACTGAAAAATATTATAAGTAACAAGTCACATTTTGTAAAAGGGCAGTTTGTCTGCCACGATGTAGCTCTTACAGTTATTCTCCATTTTAATAAAAAAAAAATCTTTGTGGTTTTGTTTATTGGGCATTCTCCTTTTTTTCTCCTGGCATTTCAATTTTTCAGATCTTGGGGACCTCTCTCCCAAAATCCATTTCGATCTTTCAGATCTTGAGGGCCTCCCCCCAAGATCTGGATCATTTGTGAGAAGCCTTGTTTGCATGTGAGCATCCAGGAGGATTGTACTGAGAGATGGCTAGCTGTGAGAGCTAAGGCTTTATATAATTCTGATGTATTTCCACCTTGTATGATAATGCAAATAGCAGGGTTTTTAGCTGAGGCTTCCCCCCGAGTATTTTTTGTGTTTCATGTGCATTGATTCTTCTTCTTATGGTTATATGTGTTCAACTTTGATTCAGCTCAATCTTTAAGCTTCTACGAGTTTGATAGTAGAAGTAGATTATAGTATTTTGCTTTGGTATATTGCATTATTGAGTTAATCTACAATCAGATTTTTTACATAGATCTCAAAGGTAGATTTGTAGAGAATTTGCAAAATTTCTACATGGTATCACAGCAAAGGTGATCAAAGTGGAGAACAGTATACAAAGAGGGAAGAAGTTCGAAGTTTGAAGTTCTTGATTGCAAGTACAAAATCGATTTCTTATCACATCTCAAAGTTCACCAATGGCGTTCAATGGCTTGAAACTCAAGTATGCCTTGGATGGCAGCTCGAATTACATAGCATGGAAGGATCACATGGAAGCGGTATTAGAAGACAATGATTTGAAGGACTTCAATGATCAAGAAGTCCCCAATCCCGCAACAGCTAATGCCCAAAAATTGGCGGAATGGAAGAAATGTGTGGTGAGAGCAAGGAGAATTCTTCTGGAGGGAGTTCGAAACCATATTGTCTCAAGTCTCCATGGGAAGGAGACTATGTTTTCAATGTGGAAGACATTGAAGGACCTATATCATAACAGCAGCGACCAGAGGAAACTGGCGCTCAAGGAAAAGCTTCGGAAAATCAAGTGTGAAAAGGGCGACACTATTTCTATATATCTAAACAAGCTCACCACCTGCAGAGATGAGCTTAGAAGTGTAGGAATAACGACATCCGATGATGATATGGTGAGTCTTGCTCCCCTCGGTCTTCCAAAGAGTTGGCATAGCTACCAGGACTCTATGAATGGAAGAGGGAAATTGCCAGATTGGGAACAATTGTGGTCAAATCTGATGTAGGAGGAGATCAGGAGGAGCACCAGAGATGGTTCTTCATCTAAGCATGATGATGAAGAAAATCTAGCCTTAACCAATAAGGTGAAGGAAGGGAAAGGGAAGGCTTCTCATTCCAAATCAAGTTCTTCCCATGGTGGGAAGAAGATTGACAAATCTAAAGTGAGATGCTTTAATTGTCATGAGGTGGGCCATTATGCAACTAATTGTCCATCGAAGAAGTCCAATAAGGGATACTTGGAAGGATCTGAAGGTGAGGCATTGGCGTTTCAGTTCGAATTGGATTTTACCCTCATCGCATGCATGGTTTCATCGATGATGGGTTGTGGTTGGTTTCTAGACAATGGAGCCTCATTCCACATGATCGGTGATAAAAGTTTACTCAGTACCTTGGAGGAGAAAGACCTCAAGATACTCATAGAGATAGGTGACAATGAAAGGTATAGTGTTTCAGGAGTAGGCATGGTTGCTTTTCAGCAGGAGCATGGAGCTTCTATCACTTTGACAGATGTGAAGTATGTGCTTGGACTGAAAAAGAACTTGGTATCAATCGCGATGTTGGAAGACAAAGGCTACAATGTTGTCTTCAGTACGGGAAAGGTTTTCCTTAGACACATCACCATGAGACAGGTGAAGCAGATCGGTTCACAAGTCAAGAACTTGAGGTTCAAGATGCATGCAAAGCCTTGAGGAGCAAGGCAAAGGTTAGATACTTGGTGGTTGAGAGGGAGAATAAATTACTGCTCAACATGCAGCCACAGAAGAAGACTCAGACAATTGTGGAGGAGCCACAACTGGAGATGCTGAGAGGAAACCAAGTGGAGGCATCCACTCATGCAGATACCTCCAGTAGGGCGAAATTTCGAGCCAAGTGGGCAGAGGGAACACATGCAGCCTTAGTCACTAGGTTCGACAAATTTGAACGAATAAGTTCGAAATTCGCTGAACTTCAAACGAATACGAACTTATTCGTTCAAGTTTGTCGAATTTTATGGCGAACTCGAATTTAATAACGAACTCGAATTCAATGCTGAACAAAATTGATTAAGTTTGTTTTTGGTTCGAAGAAAATCGTTTTGGTTCGAATTTTTTTGTTGTTTTAAAAAAATTTCCAAATCAATTGCGGGCCCATTTTACTTTTGGTTTCATTGTTCGCCAGAGGGTTAGTTTCATTGTTTACGTCGTGCGAAGGGTTCGAATCGTTTGATACATTGCCAGTCTACAGACTACCACTGAGCACCGATGACCAGTCGACCACTGACCTCGGTCCTCAACCGAACTCCGCGTGAGCAACATACATCAACACTTTAAACTTTACACAGCTCTGCTCTTGACTGAGGACTCTTGTTGCCTCAGGCTCTCAGCTTGCCTTTGAAGTTGACTCCTGCACCGTGCACGCCGAGCAATGCACAGTAACTTGTAAGTTTATAAACCTGTAAATATGCAACGATTGTGTATAATTGCATTCTCTGCCTTGACCAAAATTGTTCTGGTATGTGACTGAAGGTTTAGTGCATAGTTTGATCTCTGTTTTGTTCTAGCACAGACTATAAAATGGTAGTGTAACTTCAATGTGATAAAACCGATCCTAGCCACAGAGTATATCCGAGGGTGGACAACATTTGATCTACACACATAGTTGTTTCAAATTTTCAGTTTGACAGCATTTGCACTCAGAACTAGTATGAGGATTCATACTTGAAGGCTTGAAGCCATTGTTTGTTAGGAAATCATGATAATATAGGCTGTAGGCTGTAGCCTAGGCTCTAGCAGTAACACCTTCTTCAAATCGTTTATAGATCTGATCTTTTAAAAACGTTTCACCTCGCCAAGATTCTTTAATGTCTACTCAGCATTTCAGTTTTTAGTTTTTCCAGGAGATTCTCCATGGGTGAATAGACTTATAAGTTGTAGCCCGTAGGCTGTGATGATTTTTTTTTTATGTTTCAGTAACCTGTCACCTGTGTATCAAGTTATCAATTGATCTGTCTTGACTCCTCTCCTCAAACCCTGCAGGCTGCAATCAATATCATTGATTGGTCTAAATTATAATTGGGAAATCTGAGTAGTGTGTGAGATAGCTCAGATTTTTTTTTTGAAGTTCTGAGTGCTAACAAAGCCTGCTACCTAAGAGCAGTGAGCCTTCAACTTTCAAGCAGCCTCAAGTTTCCAGCAAGGCGCACTGTCCAGTCTATCCAGCCTCCACTGTCCAAGTAAGTAAAAAATTAAAATACACTTTTTTTTATCAGTTCAATAAAATTTACTAGTTTTTATCAGTTAAAAGTTAAAACTTAAATACAATTTATCGGTATTTAAAGAGGCTGAGGCTGAATTTTGAACTGATAATTTTTTTAATATAAAATATAGTTTCAAATTTTCATAATTTAATTCTGCAAAAAAAAAAACTAATGAAAATGTAAATTCAAAAAAAATTGCAAACATTTCAGACTTCAAACCTTCACCAAGTTTTCAACAATCAGAGGTTTAGAACCTTCAAATTTCAATGGCACCCCCAAAATCAACTGTTGTAGCTTGGAATTTTGTCAAAAAGGATGGTTATAATCTTTCACGTCAGCTGTGTGGACATGATTTCACTGGGACTTTAACTAGAGCAGTGGATCACCTTCTCGGTATTAGCAATGGAAGTGGAGGTGGTGTTGAAGTCCCAGTGAACAAAAAGCCACAGTACAAAAAGACCATTCTAATTCACAGATGCAAAAGGAGAAAAGGGTAAATAAGAGGCAGCGAATTGAGAGGGAGATTGCCATGTCTTCCTCCAACACCATTAATTCAATCTCAAACATTGATGGATCAAGTTCTACTCAAGCAAAAACAGGTGGAACCAAAACATTAAATCAGTTCTGGAAACCTACTGAGAAACAGGAAGTTGACAATGCTGTTGCAAAATTCTTTTATGCATGTGCAATTCCCTTTAATGTGGCGAGGAGTCCATATTTTAAAAATGTAATTAAAGAGGCCAATGACTTTGGGAAGGGCTATGTTCCTCCAGGATCTGAAGCTTTAAGGACAACTTTGCTAAAGAAAGCAAAAGACAGAGTGATAGGAAAGTTGGCTGAGATTAAAGAGTCTTGGAAGCTTACAGGATGCACAATTTTGAGTGATGGTTGGTCAGATTTGTGTCATCGCCCATTGATCAATGTGCTTGTTTATTGTCCTCAAGGGGTACTTTTCTTGAAGACAATAAATGCAATGGATCGAGTTAAGACATCAGAATTTATTTTTGGAATTTTGGATGAAGCGATTCAAGAGGTTGGGGTGGAAAATGTTGTCCATGTTATTACAAATAATGCATCAAATTGTGTTGGTGCAGGGAAGCTGATTATGGAAAAGTATAATCAAATTTATTGGACCGCTTGCGCAGCTCACTGCTTGGATTTAATGTTGCATGACTTAGCCAAATTTTCTTGGGTTGATGAGACAATCCGAAGAGCCGAAACAATTGCAAACTTCATCATCAACCATAGTCTCACTTTGAGCATATACAGGAAGAATGCATCAAAAGAGTTGTTGTGGCCTTATGATACAAGGTTTGCCACTTTTTATATTACTCTGAAAAGAGTTGTTGAGGAAAAAGCGAGCATAAGAGCTGTTTTTTGCAACACTGAGTGGGAGAGATATACCCTTTCAAAAGAAACTAAGGGGAAAAATATTGAACAAATAGTGTGTTAAAATTGGCAACTAGGGCAAAACTTCATGTGGGTCATCTTATTCATGGCTGATAATATTTTTATTAGATTCCTCTCGTCGAGAGGTGTAGGATTGATATAAAGATCATTTGATTCCGATAAGTATTCATAGAGATATGAATTTATTTTGATTATGGAATTATTATCAAGCAGACCTACAACTCATGTAGGCTCAGAAGCCCAACAGTCGCATCTATTCAAACACCTACGTTGTGTATAAATACAGGAGGACTTTTCCTCATTTGGAATCACTCATCTCATCACATCCCTCTCTCTCTACTGCGCAGAAAAGAGTCTCTTCTCTACTGCGCAGAAAAGGGTCTCTCCCTCACACATGTGAAGCCGGAAGCTGCTGAAACTGAAGCTACAACTGCAGAAGTAAAGATTGACCTGTGTGGACTAGAAGATCTCCTCATCTGAACTGCGATGTAGGTTCATCTAAACCTCCTCTGAAAGCCGCAACTTTTGGTGGTGGAATCAAGTCAATCCGACGGATGATTTGCAAGATATCGACTGCCCTAGTTTGAAGCCGGAAGTTGCAGAAATTGAAGCTACAACTGCAGAAGTAAAGATTGACCTGCGTGGACTAGAAGATCTCCTCATCTGAACCTCCTCTGAAAGCCGCAACTTTTGGTGGTGGAATCAAGCCGGTCCGACGGTCGGTTTGTGAGATATAGTCTGCGCTAGTTTGATGATGAAGTCGCTAATGCTGATGCTGCTGATCTAGGGTTTGCTACTGCTGATATGAATCAGATTTATTGTACTATTTCTCTCTGCTGAATTATTGAAGATAAAAGAAGATTTGATCAAAGGGTTTCCCCGCACATTGTGGGGTTTGTCCCTGGCTAGCCGCCACATCTTGTGTCTCTTGTCTTGGCTTGTTTTCTGTCGATCGTTTCATATTCTATCTGCACTTTACTTTATGTACATGTGACTGCTAATCTGTGGAATATAATAAGAAACAGAAGTAAACTGTTATAAGCATAGAACATACCATAACTTAACATGGTATCAGAGCTGAGGTGAAGACAAAGCCAGAGCAAGAGCAACAGCAACAACGATCACTGAAGAGAAGATTGGCAAGGCTATCCTAAAAGAACGATGGGGTCCTCAATACTCTTTCCTGCCGAAGACAAGCTCCGTGAGAAAGCTGACTATCATGGATGGAAGATGTCTATCAATCTAACCCTTGAGGATCAAGGAGTGTTGGATCATGTAAGAGGCAATATTGTTAAGCCTTCATCAAATGCACCTCCTGCTGCCAGGAACAAATGGAAGAACAGAGAAATTAAAGCGAAGAAGATCATCCGGGTCTCTATCGACAAGCGCTTGGTGGCCTACATCTCTGAACTAGACACCTCCAAGGAAATCTACGATAAACTGGTGAGTTTATTTAAAGTTAATGATGCAAATCAAGTTTTGTTTCTTAGAAATAAGCTGAGGGAAATCAAGAAGGGTAAAGATGAAAGTATGCAAGCATACTTCTTAAGAATCACCGAGATCAAGAATGATCTCCTATCTATTGG
>APFE030773626.1:62653-101141 GCA_000404065.3 Pinus taeda
CTCTTGGAGGATTACCATCCGAATGGTACATGTTCAGGACTACTCTTCTGAACAATAATGTAATTCCTGGTTTCGAGGAATTAATGGCTAGATGCCTTCAAGAAGAAACAGGGTAGAAGAGCAAGGAATGCCCTTGCCTAAAGGTCCTCCTGCTGCTTTTTTTCTCATGCTAAGAAAAGAAATAATTTTGGGTCTAAATCGAAAAGAAAGGCTGGACCTAAGGGTGGAAGAAAAGGACGATGTTACATTTGCAATAAAGCAGGTCACTATGCAAGGGAATGTCCTGATAGAAAGGACTCTCACCGTGACAATGATCAAAATACCTCTCATGGTAATCGAAGGAATGGAAAATTCAATAGCAAAGGTAAAAGGAATGTTGGAAATCAAGGAAGAGGGCAACCATTCAAGAAGGCTAGAAATTCCAAGTATGAATCTAACACTGTTGACAATAAGCAGGCTAAATATTATCTACTAGTTGCTCTATCTACCTCCGCTCCTTCGAACTCAATGGGAATTTGGCTCATTGATAGTGGTGCCTCTAGATACTTCACTAGTTACAAAGAAATACTCCATAATCTGGTAGAGAAAGAAACTAACCTGGAAATTATCCTTGGGGATGACATGAAATACCCCGTGAAATGTCTAGGCAATGTTTCTCTCAAATTGAATCAAGGTAATACGATTCACTTACAAGATGTATTATATGTACCTGATCTCAAAAAGAACCTGGTATCCATCTTGGCAATGGAAGACAAAGGCTACAAGGTAACCTTCAGCGATGGCAAGGTACATATATGGAAAAATAATGTTAAAGATGCTTTCACTCTTGGGTTTCGAGTTGATTCTTTATATCAAGTCGGTGGAAGTCCATTAGGTGTCATGTCTTGTGACACAACTCTTCAGTCCGAACTTTGGCATCAGAGATTTGCCCACCTTCATTACAAAGCTCTACCCGATGTAAGACAGATGGTAACAAGGATGCCCGAATTCCAAGTAGAGAAAGAAGGTGTATGTACGGGATGTGCCGAAGGAAAGCTCAAAAGGGGACCATTTCCTTCAAGTCAAATCAAAACCTCCGATATATTACAACTAGTTCACTCAGACATATCTGTATGATGCCTGTGAACTCCTTGGGAGGATATTCATATTATCTTACTTTTACAGATGACTATTCTCGAAAGACCTGGATATACTTCTTGAAAAAGAAAGATGAAGTGTTCTCTTGGTTTCGACACTTCAAAGCCCTGATCGAGAATCAAACCGAAAATTTAAAAAAAAAAAAAAAAAAAAGATCAAGATCTTAAGAACTGATAATGGAACTGAATATGAATCTAATGAGTTCCAAGATTTTTGTAAAGAGGCTGGCATCAAGAGGGAGACTACTACACCATATACACCTGAACAGAATGGTGTGGCGGAAAGGAAGAACCGCACGATTATGGACGCTGTCCGGGCCATGCTACGTGATCAAAGACTTCCGAAGTTTTTATGGGCTGAAGCTGCAAACACTGTCGTATATGTACAAAATCGATGCCCTCATCAAGCATTGGGTTCCAAGACTCCTGAAGAAAAGTTCACTAGTAAGAAACCTGATGTTTCTCATTTTAGAATTTTTGGAAGCCCTGTATATTTTCATGTGCCGAAAGAGAAAAGAAATAAAGTGGGTGCATCTAGAAAGAAGGGAATTTTCGTGGGCTATGGTGAAAATACTAAAGGCTATAGAATCTATGTAGCCGGTCAAAGGGAAGTCGTAATTAGTCATGATGTCATCTTTGATGAAGACATGGCTTTCAGCAAGGTGAACAATCTTCCAACTTTGAGGAGCTCTCAAGAAGCCGACACCAGGGAATCGAAAGAAAAGGATGATGAATCAATGCTTGATGTAGAAGAACCCATGGATCCGATTGATCCTCCTCTGCATGAGCCTTCCTCTTCTAGGAAGAGGCCTTCATGGCTTAGGGGGCTACTTGATGATGCTGAAGGACATGCTGCACCCCGAGGAACCTTTCGTGAAAGTAAGAAACCTAATAGGTATCAGGGATACCTAACCATCATGAGCACGATCATACAAAATGAGCCTTCATCATTCTCAGATGTCGTCAAGCATCAAGTACGAGAGGATGCTATGACCGAAGAATATGAGTCTATTACGAAGAATGATGTTTGGGAAGTAGTTCCCAGACCCCAAGACAAGACAATTGTTACTTCCAAATGGATTTACAAGATAAAGCATGCAACATATGGAAGTACGGAAAAGTATAAGGCTCGTTTTGTTGCTCATGGTTTCTCCCAGAAGGAAGGTATAGACTATGATGAGATATTTGCACCTGTTGCCAGATATACGACCATCCGCTCGATCATAGCCCTTGCTGCTTCACAAGGATGGAAGCTACATCAGATGGATGTCAAGGCCGCGTTCTTGCACGACTCGATCAAGGAAGAGGTCTACGTGGAGCAACCCGAAGGATATGAGATTTATGATCGAAAATCTCATGTATGCGGGTTGAAGAAGGCTCTCTATGGGCTGAAGCAAGCACCCCGAGCATGGTATGAGAGGATCGACAGCTACTTGATGAAGCTGGGATTCGCTAGGAATGAAGCCGATCATAACCTTTACTTTAAGGTTGAAGATGATAAACCTCTCATACTGGTGTTGTATGTGGATGACCTCTTTCTAACAGGTGCAGACCCTCTCATTCTCAAATGTAAGAGGGAGTTGGCTTTTGAATTTGAAATGAAGGACCTAGGACTGATGCACTATTTCCTAGGACTTGAAGTGTGACAGAAGCCAGGGGAAACTTTCCTATCTCAAGTAAAATATGTGGTGAAGATATTGGAAAAATTTAGTATGGTGGACTGCAAGCCTGTAACTACCCTGACGGAGCTCGACTTCAAGAAGTTAAGCGGTAGTGCTGCTAGTCCTATTTTACGAAATGCTACCGAGTATCGACAACTCGTCGGAGCATTAATGTTCTTAGTGAACTCCCGTCCAGATATATGCTTCGCAGTCAACACATTGAGTCAACATATGGTTGAACCCCACCACATACATTGGATTGGTGCCAAGAATCTGTTGAGATATCTTCGTGGCACTATCACTTATGGGTTAAGATACACTACCAGAGATGTGAGACTATTTGGATACACAGATGTTGATTGGGCAAGCAATGTGGAGGACCGTAAGAGCACTTCCAGGTGTTGTTTCTCCTTGGGATCTGCTTCGATATCTTGGATGAGCAGGAAGCAGAAGTTGATGGCCTTGAGTACCGCCGAAGCAAAGTATATTGCTGCCAGCATGGCCTCCTGTGAGGCAGTTTGGTTGCAAAAGCTCTTCAATGAGTTGTTTGGATTTACATTGGATACCACCATGATCCTTTGTGACAACCAGAGTGGGATTCGTTTGTCAGAGAATCTCGTATTTCATGATCGCTCCAATCATATTGATATCAGATACCACTATATTCGAGATATGGTGCAGCGGGGAGCTATAAGGCTCCAACATATCGGTACAGATGAACAGGTCGCCGACATTCTGACAAATCCCCTAGGGAAAGTAAAATTTCTGACTTTCCAAGAACAACTTGGATTTGTTCAAAGACCCTCTGATGAGCGTCATGTATGATGCATTGAGCTCTAGGAGCTCCAGGGGGGTGCAGGGTGCTTCTTGGAGCAGCATATGACCACAGGATGATTCACTATCCCCTACTAATATACATGTACACCCCATGGCGACATTGTAGCAGGATTGATGTGTTCTCCTGTGAGGCCTGGATTGATACGTTCTCCGTGGCGATTGTAGCAGGATTGATGTGTTCTCCTGTGAGGCCCGGATTGATGTGTTCTCCATGGCGATTGTAGCAGGATTGATGTGTTCTTCGGTGAGGCCTGGATTGATGTGTTCTCCATGGCGATTGTAGCAGGATTGATGTGTTCTCCTGTGAGGACAGGATTGATTAGTTCTCCTGTCGAGGCATCCTACCCATGCAGTCTGGGACTCATGGGAAGTACTCTCATCTGATCAATGAGCAGGGAAATGAAGTTAGGGACCATAGTAGTACGATGGATGCATCGTTGTATCTACCGTACTCCCTATGCTAGGATGACCTCCATTGGTCTGGGATCAATGATACTGGTCTGGGACCAATGGTAGGAGTTGTACCATACTATGACATTGACTTCGGGTCGGTTGAGACTAGTCTGGGACCAGTGGTACATACTCTGAGACTGAATTCGTGTCAGTGCAGTACTGGACTGGGACCAGTGAGAGTGGTACATACTATAACGCTGACTTCGAGTCGATTGAGACTGGTTTGGGACCAATGGTACACTCTCTGAGACTGCAACACTGGTCTGGGACCAGTGGTAGGAGTGGTACTTACTATGAAGCTGACTTCGGGTCGGTTGAGACTAGTCTAGGACCAATGGTACGCACTCTGAGACTAACTTTGAGTCAGTGGAGGATGATATTGGTCTGGGACCAGTGGAGTTGTACTCACTATGACACTGACTTCAGGTTGGTTGAGATTGGTCTGGGACCAGTGGTACATACTCTGAGACTGACTTTGAGTTAGTATGATACATCCTCGATCATTTCTTCTTCTTCATAATTCGGACAAAAGCAGAGCAGAACAGAACAAAGCAAAGCAGCGCATAAAATGCAGATCCGTACAGATCAGTACAGGGCAGAACAAGACAAAGCAGAACAGGGAAAATAGAGCAAAGCAGGGCAAGGGTCAGGTTGTACAAGGCAGTGTATTTGATGGATGAATAGTAACAACCAATAGACAGATTGTAGATGAAGTTCTCCCTAGTTGAGAGGGAGTATTAAAATTGGCAACTAGGGCAAAACTTCATGTGGGTCATCTTATTCATGGCTGATAATATTTTTATTAGATTCCTCTCGTCGAGAGGTGTAGGATTGATATAAAGATCATCCGATTCCGATAAGTATTCATGGAGATATGAATTTATTTTGATTATGGGATTATTATCAAGCCGACCTACAACTCATGTAGGCTCAGAAGCCCAACAGTCGCATCTATTCAAACACCAACATTGTGTATAAATACAGGAGGACTTTTCCTCATTTGGAATCACTCATCTCATCACATCTCTCTCTCTCTCTATTGCGCAAAAAAGAGTCTCTTCTCTACTGCGCAGAAAAGGGTCTCTCCCTCACACGTGAAGCCGGAAGCTGCTGAAACTGAAGTTGCAACTGCAGAAGTAAAGATTGACCTGTGTGGACTAGAAGATCTCCTCATCTGAACTACGCTGTAGGTTCATCTAAAGCTCCTCTGAAAGCCGCAACTTTTGGTGGTGGAATCAAATCAACCCGACGAACGATTTGCAAGATATCGACTGCCCTAGTTTGAAGCCGGAAGCTGCCGAAACTGAAGCTGCAACTGCAAAAGTAAAGATTGACCTGCGTGGACTAGAAGATCTCCTCATCTGAACTGCGTTGTAGGTTCATCTGAACCTCCTCTGAAAGCCGCAACTTTTGTTGGTGGAATCAAGCCGATCCGACAGTCAGTTTGTGAAATATCGTCTGCCCTAGTTTGATGATGAAGTCGCTAATGTTAATGCTGCTGATCTAGGGTTTGTTATTGCTGATATGAACCAGATTTATTGTATTATTTCTCTCTACTGAATTATTGAAGATAAAAGAAGATTTGATCAAAGGGTTTCCCCACACATTGTGGGGTTTGTCCCTGGCTAGCCGCCATATCTTGTGTCTCTTGTCTTGGCTTATTTTTTGTCGATCGTTTAATATTCTATCTGCACTTTACTTTATGTACATGCGATCGCTAATCTGTGGAATATAATAAGAAAAAGAAGTAAATTGTTATAAGCATAGAACATACCATAACTTAACATAGAGCTCAATAATGGCTTTTGGGAAAATGCAAACAAGGTTTTAAAAATTTGTGGCCCAATTGTTTATGTGCTCCACATGGTTGATGGTGACAAACCTTGTATGGGTTTTGTTTATGAAAGCATTGATCATTGCAAAGAGACCATTGCAACTGCTTTTAATAATGTGGAAGCTGATTACAAGGAGATATGGGATTTAATTTATCAAAGATGGAAGATGATGCATAGTCCATTACATGCAGCAGCATGCTATTTGGACCCTAGATTGTTTGGGTTACCAAGACATAGGGATGAAGAAATCATGAATGGACTTATCTAGTCTATTGAGAAGCTAAATCCAGATCCAGAAATTGCAGGTTTGATCAGAAGTCAGTTGAGGCATACAGGTTAGAACAAGGGTTATTTGGAACACAATCAACAAAGTATGATAGGAGCAGAAGCGATCCAACAGTATGGTGGGAATTTTATGGTTCAGGAGCACCAGAGTTGCAAAATTTTGCAATTCGTATCTTAAGCTAGGGATCAAGTGCATCAGCATGTGAAAGGAATTAGAGTTCCTTTGACCACATTCATTCCAAGAAAAGAAATAGATTGTCATCTGGAAGATTAGAAGATCTTGTCTATGTTCCTAGTAACTTGCAGTTGGCATTGAAGAATGTGGCTAAAGAGTCATCCAATTGCTCTACTCCGTGAATCGATCCTGTTCCAAATGCATCAATGGATAACGCTGATTTGTACATTGTTAGTGACATTGACAAGGAATTGACTGATGAATCTGATGCTGAAGCATCTAGCGGATTCACAACTCCTACTGCTCTTGATGCCATAGAACTTTTTGATATAACAAGTGAGCCACAGGAACATCAAGAATAAAACTTGTGTTCCTGTTTTAGATTTCTAGTTTACTTTTTGCATGAACAATTTTCTAAAACTGCCAAGCTACTTTAAAGTTTAAACTTTCGAGTTTTTATATTTTGAATATTTTTTTATCAGATTGTTTTTCAATATATGAAATCTGATAATGCCCATGGTTTTGTTGAATTTGATATATGTGACAAACTGCCAATGTCTATGATGAATTTTTCACCTTGTTTACTATGTATGGAAGTTGGAACTTGGTTCTTTATTGGAATTTGGCACTCACTTTCATGGTTTATAAAAATTTAAAATTATGTCGAAATGATTTAAATGTTGAGCAATAATCTTATGTCTTTGCAATGTGCATTATGGACTTTGATTTTGACTTTAAATTGATTATATATATATATATATATATTATATATATTATATATATATATATATAATTCGAATTTCTATATGTCGAACTTTATCGACAAAATTTTAGTTGCCGAACTTTATTCGAATTTCAAGGTCGCTGAACTTGAACTCGAACACGAACCTGGTGACTTAGCATGCGGCCATACCTCGAGGTGTGAGGTGGGGCGATGTGAAGTGATAGTCCCAAGAAGGCTGAAATTGGGCAGGGTTCATTGAGAGGTTTTATCTCATGGATCATACCTTGCTACGAGAGCCCAAAGTGTAGAGTAACAGGAGAAATCAGTGGGATTGATGCAGTCAGAGATCAAAGTGACAGAGGCTAGAGCAGTCAGATACTGAAGAGTGTAGAGAAGGATTGACAACAATGCAGAAAGGCTGAGTCAGCAGAAGCGCAGAGTTTTCAGTCGATAGAGGCAATAGTAGTCAGAGACCTTGATGACAAAGGCATCATTCTGATTCAAGTTGGATATTTTTTTGTTTCTAGAGTTGTTAGAGCAACAACATTAGAGAGAAGTGTTGCATGCAGAACATTCCAAAGGTTTAGGATCTAGATCGAGTTGAATTCCTTTCTTGTTGAGAGGGAGTGTTGAAAATAGCAACAAGAAATGCTAAAAATAGCATTTAAAATATTCCAATTTTAATTTGTCCTTGAATTAAAATTGAGAACTAAAATGTGAATTTAGTCTCACCATCTATTTGAAAAATAAGTAATTAATTCATCCTAAGTTAATTAGTTGGAGAAATTCAAACATGAAGTTTTTGTGAAGTCATGCAACAGTTATCCCTTTGATTGAGGAAGTTATCCCTTAATTAAGGAAATAAGGATGAGTTGTATTTGAGTTGTAATAGTTAGTTCAGTTAACTGAGTTATGTCCAATTAGATTAGTTCCAAACAGTTTGTGGAACTAATTGTGAATTCAGTCAGTTAATGCATGCATGCATGTAATTAGTGTACTCCAGTTAACTGAAGATTCTCTCATAAATAACTCATGCATGTCAGTTCAGACAAAGACCTAGTTGAGATTAAAGACAGGGACATTGTACTATGAGTTGGAGGAATTTTCCTATAAAGGAAACTCATCCATGCAGAAGGAACAAGGTTCCTTGAGGATTGCGCAGTTTTACAGGGTGTGAGATCAGTGTGAGTGATCAATGTTACACTTGGTAATAGTAGGATCACCCAGGAGAAACATCGCAAGGAAATAGGAGGTTTGGAGGGCAGAGGAGAAGGTTTGTGAGAAGCCTTGTTTGCCTGTGAGCATCCAGGAGGATTGTACTGAGAGCTGGCTAGCTGTGAGAGCTAAGGCTTTGTATAATTCTGATGTATTTCCACCTTGTATGATAATACAGATAGCGGGGTTTTTAGCTAGGGCTTTCCCCTGAGTATTTTCTGTGTTTCATGTGCATTGATTCTTCTTCTTATAGTTATATGTGCTCAGCTTTGATTCAGCTCGACCTTTAAGCTTCCGCAAGTTTGATAGTAGAAGTAGATTATAGTATTTTGCTTTGGTATATTGCATTATCGAGTTAATCTACAGTCAGATTTTCTCAGTAGATTTCAAAGGTAGATTTGTAGAGAATTTGCAGAATTTCTACAATAAGGACCACCCCTCGCTTAGAAGCAACCAAACTTCCCTTCTATGCAATGGTAGATACCATCCACAAAAATTTGGTCGAACCTACAGTTGTAGATGGCATATATGATGATTGATCCTCTCTGCATCTCTAATTTGCATGTCTCCATATTTTTAGGGCCTTAATATTTCTAAAGGATCAGACGCACTCATCAACATCATCACTATAAAACAACAGCCCAGAGATGTATTGTTAGCTTATTAGGAGTGCTCCCACATCTCCTACTATCTTGATCACAAGCAAGAGCATTCTGATGCTCCCAGGGCTCTATTATTCCAGGCCACTCATCAAATAACATCGTTTGGCAAAGACTTAGTGTTGGCATCAGCACTACTGAATCAGATGGCAGGTGGAGGTGGTTCCCCCCTCCTTTAAAATCAGCTGCCTATCTTTAGGACTAAGCCACATTGCAGACTCTTCTTCTAAAGTTTACCTTTGGTTTAACCCCTTTATGCAAGTGCTTTATGTTGTTCTGCTATACTCATTTTGTCTACTCTTAGAGGTGTTCATGCAACCCCCACACCAACCCCCCCTGCCTTCATTTCCTTTTTGATGTATATCCTTTAAATACTTGCTGTACTCATTCTCTTGTCCCTTTCATCTATGTTGGTCTCTCATAAACATTAATATAAGTTTCATTCTGATAATTATCGTTGCACTACTTTTACGGCATTTCTTATTTATTTTGAATTCCCTGATGCTTATTATTTAACAAACTCATTTAACACTTTAGAGTTTATGGTCATCCCCGTATATTGATAAGATATCTTATTTTACTGGAGAAGTTTGCACAATAAAATTCCACTTGAAAGCAGCATTTTATATCTCTACGAGGGGAAGCAAATTACAAAGTATCCCTTTCCTGTAATGTTAATGTTAGTCACCAAATAAAATATTGGAGCCTAACATTGGAACTCTAATGCAAAACCAGAAATGCAACTCCAACACTTGAATTTAAGCAGTCCTGTGCAGTAGAGGATCATCTGTCTATTCATGATCTACCAAAATATAATTCTGAAACCCCCCAACTAAATTAAAAACTTATGTCATATTGAATGGATTATGTTTATACTGATGAACAAAAATGCAACTAACGAAATTAAGCTTGTGGCTTTACCTAATGATCAACACCAATTTGCAAGCTGTAAGAAATTACCCGTGGAAGAGGCAGTTGTATAAGAACACCATGAACAGAGGGATCATCATTGAACATCATAACAACCCTTAAAACTTCATCTTCACTAGATTCTTCAGGCAAGTCAATCCCAAGGGACTTAATACCAACTTCCTCACAAGCTTTCTTCTTGCTGCGAACATAAGTCTCAGAATCCTTCCTGTCTCCAACGAGCACCACAGCTAAACCAGGAACCTTTCCCACAGCATCCCTCATCCTGGACACTTCACCTGCAATTTCTCTTCTTATTTCCTGTGCAATTGCTTTTCCATCAATAACTGCTGCTATGGGCTCCACAGCTACTGAAAAATATACATTGTGTCCGGATATTAATCTAGGAATCAGACAATAGAAAAAATATACATTCATAGCAAATGATGGAATCAAAAATGTCACAAAAGACTTTTTTTTATGCAACAGTGGAAAAGTCAAACATGTGTAGTAATCCAGTATCTTACTAACTTGTAACACAAACAGGCAAAAGGTTTGTTTAGACAAATATAGAAGACTTAGAGACCATAAAGAGACTAGCAATATGTATACGGTTATACCCAATATGTATACCCAAAAGAAATCATAGCAGCTGGTCATAAGTTGCATATATACATTTAATTTCTTAATATACACATCCAATTGGACCTTGGCTTCCGCTCTCACTTTTCACTTCCATGACCTACCCTATGTAATGTCCTCTTCAAATTAAAGGTTAAGGAGGGACGAAACAGCCTATCCGATCCCATAGGCTATAGTCTTGAAAGGGGTGAAAACCCAATTTTTCCCAATTTGGGGCGAAAGTTGGGTCAGCTGAGACAAAGGAACCCAAAACTACGGGTTGCACCCACAACCCTCACATATTGAAGCCCATGGAGGAATCTATACATAGAGAGGAGTTGAGATCAAATCATAATCAACAATTGTGGATCAAATCATCTGATTTCTTGAGCTGGGGCTCTGAGGGTTTTAACTTTTAAGACCCCTTCCTTCAACTAATTTCAGTGGTGAAAGATTCCACCCTATTTCTTTTTATTTTCTCTACTTGTTCTGGCACAGCGTATCTTCTAACTGAGGAGCGGTATAGTATGGTGGCAAAGCAAGCTAAATCTCCAAAAGCTGGGCGGATTTTCTCTGTGATTAACTTTTGAACGGAAACGAAGTTCTGTGGAAAGCATCTAAAGTAGGTGTTACTCCTGGAAGCTGGGTCCTGAACAGAATGAAGGTCCTGAGGCTTGAAAACCCTCGCGAAGGAAGTCTGTAGCAGAAATGGAAGGTCGAATCGTATTGAAGTCAAACATTCAATTCGGGTGGCAAAATCAGTGGACAGCAGACCATTTTGTGTATTTCTGAGGGTGCCGAAGGAGTAAGCCCTTCCAGGTGGATCCGAGACCTCTATTAAGTAACAGAAGCAGGGCTGCAGTGCCTGGAACATTAACAGGAGTTTGTGATGGGTATTTGACTATTTTCGGAATTCTGGGCAGCGGAGCAGAACTACCTCGTTTTCTCAGCCACATCTCAGACAAGCCTTGTAAAAGAGCGAGGGTTTCGTTCTACTGATAGATAACCCTTCTCGCTCGTCAGATTAATATAGTATAGTCAGATCTGTAGAAATTGTTAAGTTCTGTTCAGAATAGTTAAGAACTGTGGGATTAACATTGGAACTCAGTGACTGTTGAATACGTATCATTTTAATACTACTGTATTTACTATTATTTGAATGGTTGAATTGCATTATTGATATTGAAAGCTATATTCAGTGCAGGAATGATTGTTTATCTTATAAGTAGGAAAGAAATTTGTTGAAAAGAAAACTAGCTTCTTAAAGAAACCCTAGGGTAAAATTGTCTTGCAACATTACACCTTACCTCTGACAGGCCAAAGAAGACTGAAACAGGACAGTTTTCAATTGATTGTTAGTAACTATTTTTCCCCATTCATATTTATATATGTTGAATGTATGTGTGTATGTATGGATTAAAACAACCCCCTATTATTAACATGGTAAAAATAGACTTTATATAGCATATGGGAGAGCCATCATACATCTGAAGACACCATAACACATTTACTTGGTTTAAGTAAACCACAAAACCTCCCATCAAACCCGCTTTATATGGTGTTGACAGGCTAATTAATGGGTATTAAAGCCCAATTGAGAAAATTATTCATAGATATAGACACTTTAGGCTTTACCTGAACATAATAAAATTATAAATGCATTATTGAACTTCACATGTTTTGATATGATTGGCTTCATCATTATATACGATACTGTCTAAGTTGGGCCCTTAGGGTACAGAAAAACATGAAAGCTCTTGTACTAATTAAAACCATATCCATGTTAATCATCATATTAAAATATCTAGAAAATTATATTCACAATTGGTGACCTTCACCTGGCACTATTTAGGGACGTAACATTCTCCCCCTCAATTGGTGACCTTCACCTGTCACTGTTTAGGGACATAACATTCTCCCCCTCTTACATCACAACTGTCCTCAGTTGTATTTTGCTTTACTTATGTTGACATCACTTCTCTTTTCTTAAGAGGATATGATAACTAAATCATTTTTATAAATTTATTAGTCTCTTATGCATTTGGGCTGTACCTAATAATATTCAATCATGGTATATATCTATATCACTGGTTTCCAAGATAAGTATTGGCCCAGAATTGGGTGTGTTCAAGGTTTGGAATCTGGACATCTTCACACAAGGTAAAATTGTTACAACGGACACATTATAAACCAAGCCATTTTATTCATTTCAAGTATTATCCAATTTCATAGATACAATATTAGTTTCATTTATTCACTAATATCCTAAATGCAGGTAAGAGAGATGTGTTCATCTATTGCAGAATTTAGATTACACAACTTAGAGGTGTTTTTAATACACTTTAAACTTTAGGAGCAGCTTGGAGGAGCACACCTCAATTCGCCACCACACTTCAAGGGCAAGGAGGAATCATAGAAATCAAAACATCAAGTACGGTATCAAAATACTTAAGGAACAATGCTGATAGCAAGCTTCACCAGACACTTCTAGGGTGCAGATTATGCCCTCAGCTGGAGACCTACTAGATCTCACGTCTTTCTGCTACCTCTCCATCTGGGTGTCCAGTTGCTCCTATTTCTAAGTCTTCCCCTCAATGTGAATAATGACTTCAATTTCAAAAACATTAATTTCCAATATTTATATTTGTAATATTTTCATATTGCCATCCAAGATCTTGTTGAAACTAATGGTGTAATCTTCAAATATGGCCACAACCATCTCATATTATGTCAGTAATGCATTGGATAAGAACTAAATATTGCTAAGGTCATCACTTATTGTAATACTAGGTAATGATTAAGGCCAGCCTAGTCAACTTTGATATGAATGCTCAATAACCTTCCTGGGAAGTGTATCCTATTTATGTGGGGCCCGTGACCACTATTGGAAGGACGTCCTACATGGGTTGTGTACAAATACATAACTCAAATCTCATTTAGATATCATATTTTTTTATCATTGAGCTAGGGCTCTCTAATACAAGTGTTTTAAACCAGTGGACCCTAGATCTTTGACTCTCTCATGGTGGGGCATATTTATTATTTTCTCTTTGATGTGCATTTATACATCTCATGTGTCGCATGGTCATGCTTGGGCATCTTTCTCTCTCTAGAGCACTTGTGTACAAATACACAAATCTCAATTATAAATCATATTTTTTTATCGTTGAGCTAAGGCTCCCTAATACAAGTGTTTTAAATCTATGGGCCCTACATCTTTGACCCTCTCATGGTTGGCATATTTTCTCTTTGATGTGCATTTGTGCATCTCATGTGTCGCATGGTCATGCTTGGGCATCTTTCTCTCTCTAGAGCACTTATGTAGTGTTGTGTTTTTTTAAATTGCAGGATTTTGGGTTGGCATTTTGGTTCCATGCATTTGTGCATCTTGTTGACCATATGTGTGTCAACTTTCCCAAGAAGTAGAGTACACGTCAGTAGATAAAAATTTGCAAAGTCATCATCATCATGCAACATCCAATATGTCATTGTAATCCCAAATTCTGCAGCTCTATGGGCCTTCATTGTAAACATGATTCTAGTATGACTATGAAGCCATGTAAAAACATATAGGTAAGCCTTTGACTCTTAGCAAAAAGTTTCACTCTATGGAGTTTTTACCCTCTGCCAATTACTCGTGTTTCCGAACCCAAATAATTGGCAGAGTTTTTCTCCCACGCATCCACCAAAGCTAGAGTGGGGCTCAATGGTAAGGTCTTAGGTGAGTCCTAGTGTTATCGAGTCTATATCATACTAGATCATCTATCTTGTGTCACAGAATTTGGTGGAGTCTAAGAGGTCATGTGTCTATTGTAAATTCTCCTTCCAATGGGATGTCTATTTAAAAATATCTTGATGTAAAAAGTGTTGTCTAGGAATATTTTTGGTGGATGATTACTTGTAATCTAAGTCACAAGACACGTCCCTCAGGGTCTCGTGTCCTATATTTCACGTGTCGGACACGAAACGTGCCCTAAAAGGAGTTGAAAACGTTTTTCTTCGTGTCCTCCAATCAAGACACGTGTTTTGGACGTGGCGAAAACGTGCCCTAACATTTTTGGCTCTTAGGACACGTGTCCCATGAAAATTGACATTTAAACCCTGCAACATGGTCTATTTTTGTTTTTTGTTTTTTTGTCATTGTTCGTCGTTATCTCCCACTGACCCTCAAGCCTCCTCTTATACTTTTCCTGTTCACGATTCAATAGTCGAGATTAAGTCCCTAATCAATGGCTAAGATTAGATTTGGCTTGATCTTCGTCATTTAAAACTTTCTCACCCATTTTATATTAATACACATTAATATTTTCATTTTCCTAAGTTTAGACTTAGGAACCCCATTAAAAATATTAATTATTTTAATATCTCTCCATCTGGGTGGAATTTCCCCAAACGATTTCTGGGCCTTGGAGATCTTATGTGCTTTAGCCTCTCCACCAATTTTCATGGCTACAGCATATCCGATGCTACCACAAATCAACACTCCCTCTTAGCGAGGAATGTACTCTAGTAATGCTCCACCACTGAAACATCACACTGATACCTGTGTTGATGCTTGGCCTGTTGCCTCACATCCTTTGCACTGTTGCTTCCTGTACTGCTGCCCATAACACTGCCACTGCCACTCATACATTTGTACTGCAACTCCCTCTCAATATGCTACCCCTAGCACTGCCACTGCTCAATGTTGCACTGCAATTCAGTTACCGAGAAGTAGATAATTGACTTCCCCAAATACTGACATCCCAGTCAGTCTGGAAGCCTCGTGATGTTGAAACTACCTCTGTTGCTAACCTGTGCTCCCTCTGCTGCCACTGCGCTACTGCAAACACTTTTGTGCCTCTCACACTCCTGCAACCTCTATTGCATTGCTATAGACTTCTGCACTCTAGCCTTGCCTTGTTGCTCCATCACACTTTGCTCCACCCGATATTTGTCATCATGCTACTGCCGTTAACGGCTCCCGTAGTCATATATGGTCCAAGAGTTTGGGCACCTCAAGGATCCTACCCCAAGTATGTCGTCCTCTTGACTACAACTCGATGTCAGCCGACCTCTTCTCTAGAGGTGCATGATCACTCATGCCACAATCATCATCAGTCTCAACCTCTTTCTCTGCCTTCGCTGGAACTGCCTTTGAATCGGAAGCCTCCCCCTTGTTTTTCTTCCTGGGACACTGGGATGCATAATGTCCCAGCTCCCCACAATGGAAGCTCTTAACCTTGGAGATGTCCTTCTTCTTCCTCTTCCCTTGTTGTCCCGCAAATACTAGAGTTGCATCCTCCTCCTCTTTCTTGATTCGACCTACCTTGCCACTACTCCTCGCCTTGGTCATCCTCCTAATCTCTTCCTGACGAAGAGCTGCCCACATCTCCCAATCGGGAAGAGTAGCACTGCCCAAAATACTTTGGACAAATGTCTCCCATTCCTCGGAACTGCATTCAGGGCAGTCCTGACCATAAATTCTGGATCCAGTGTAGACCCCACAGAAGTAAGTTGATCGTGAATCTCCTGCAATCTGAGAAGGAATGGATCTATCTGCTCTCCCTTCTGCATCTGATATGACCGCAGCTGATTCTCCAATAGCATCTTTTGCTGCACAGAAGAGCCCTGGTATAAGGTGGTCAAGGTGTCCCACATCTCCTTTGTTGTGTTCTTCTCAGCAATATGTGGTATGACATGATCTTTGAACCCATCTTGGATCATGCACTTCGCCCTTGTCATTGCATCCTCATACTTCTCGTTCTCAACTGGGTCAACTGGGATAGCCACGGTTTTCAAGGCAAAGTCCTTGATGCGATGTCGATCCAGGACTGCCAAGATCCTGCCCTTCCATATGACAAAGTTGGAAGCCCCGTCCAACTTGTCCTAATCCCTTAACCTGTTCACTGCCATTTCAGCTCCTCTTCTGGACACCCTCTGAGTCTCGACTCCCCTCCTGGAAATCTCCCTCTAAGTCCTGATTTCCCTTTTGGAAATCCTCTGGCCAACTGTCGAACCGCTCCTCTCCAATCCTCCTTGCAACTGCAACTCTGATCTGGATTCCTTAGCTAGAAATCTGTCGAGGTAGTGACTCCCTCTACCTTGGTCCTACCTCCTTAGACACTGTTCTGCTTTGACAAAAACAGTGTCCCACCAGCTCCACAAATCACAGTCTACCCACGGCTCCCCAAGCCCCGGCAACCGAAGAAAGTGACCGTTTCAAGCTCTGCGCAATCCCAGCAAAGGCTTAATCTACTCCTCCTGGCCACAACATCGATCCTTCCTGGCTGAGAAAGATGATCGGGCACTGCGTAGGTCTGATATGCCCCTCTTTGCCTCTGCGCTAACCCTCCTCCTGGCTCGAAATGATGACGCAGGCTCTGCGTCACTTCCCCTCTTGTTGCTTCAACTCTGGAACAATGCTATCTCTAGAGATAGCTGCTACTGCTGCAAATTTTAGATTTATGCTCGTGCCTTCAGTCCTCCTGTGATCTGCAATGCTTCGATACCATGTTGAAATTTCTAAGTCTGACACATTAGAAATCCCAACTGCATTATCTAGTTTATTATCTCCTACTTGTCCCTTCCATTAACAAGTTATTTATAAATATCAATACCGAAATAAACACAAATGCAGCCTTAACACATATACAGATTAGCAACTGAAATAACTGAGACAATCACACAAGGGACACTGCTATTTTTGGACAAATGTCCCCGGAAAAACCCAATGCGAGAAAACCGGTGTAGCAGATATGAGAGTTTTATTATTACACAGTTTCTCAATACAGCTAGGGTGTCAGAAATGACTCACCCTTCAGAGAATTTCCTGAGCAGAAGTACCTCTCCTCGGAGACAAATATTATGGTTGATCAACAACCAAATGATTGACCCCACAGCGACTTCGGCAGTTCCTTAGCTAGACAGCGAAGTTGATCCAAGCTTCTCTCTGGAACTGCATCACCCTTTTCTGCTCTGCGTCTGCCTCTCAGCGCCCAATCTGCCCCACGAAAATCCCTCAATGCTGCCTCTTCAACCCAGCGTCATCTCTACTGGCCTCTTTGCATCCTCTACTGCCTTTGCATCAGCCTCTTGGCCTTTTGCGTCTTCTACGTTGGCCCACTCAACCTCTGCGTCAACCTCTTGGCCTCTGCCTCAGTCCTAGCTGCCTCTGCGTTAGCGTTCCAAGGCTCTGCGCTGTCTCTTCGGCACTTTCTCTGCCTCTCCGATATGTATTCTCGGCCTTCTGCTGAACTACCCCTCACAGCAACAGATCACTAACTCAATTTCTCAGCAAACCCTACCCCAGAAAATCGAATTCTTGATCAACTTGGTGTGTCTCCAACTGACCCTCAAGCCTCCTCTTATACTTTTCCTGTTGACGATTCAACGGTCGAGATTAAGTCCCTAATCAATGGCTAAGATTTGGCTTGATCCTCATCATTTAGAACTTTCTCACCCATTTTATATTAACACACATTAATATTTTAATTTTCCTAATGTTAGACTTAGGAACCCCATTAAAAATATTAATTATTTTAATATCTCTCCATCCGTGTAGAGTTTCCCCAAACGATTTCTGGGCCTTGGAGATCTTATGTGCCTTAGCCTCTCGACCAATTTTCATGGCTAGAGCACATCCGATGCTACCACAAATCAACAGTAAGGCTCCATCATATTGTGTTTGATGATCAGATAGTTGACATTCTTACCAAGCCTTTATCAAAAGGAAAGTTCTCGGTTTTTACAGAGCAACTTGGACATATGGACATGACTCTTTAGAGAAGTAGTCACAGCTGATCGAGAACACTGAGCTGCCTTCCCCCCCTATCAAAGCTCACAGGATTAGGGAATGATGTCGGAAAGCTCCCAAGGATGAGGGACCTCTTGTGTAGTGTGTGCCACAAGAGTAGGCCTCAGTATGCACTTGACCCACAGTCTGGGACTTGGGAAGAGCCAGCTATCTGGCCAATAGGTGTAGTGAGACTTGTCTTTGTCACTTGTCTAGGATGTAGGTGTTCGACCACTTGACGTTTAATGAAACTCGAATGTGTGAGATCCTTGTTATGTGTTGACAAGTGGATCCCTGCAAGTAGTGATGAGCCTTGGATGCGCAAGACCCTTGTCATGTGTTGACAAGTGGATCCCCCCAAGCAGTGACGAGCCTTGGATGTGCAAGATCTTTGTCGTGTGTTGACAAGTGGATCACCCCAAGCAGTGATAAGACTTGGATGTGCAAGATCTTTGTCATGTGTTGATAAGTGGATCCCCCCAAGCAGTGATGAGCCTTGGATGTGCGAGATCCTTGTCATGTGTTGACAAGTGGATACCCCCACGCAATAATGAGCCTTGGATAAGCGAGATCCTTGTCATGGGTTAACAAGTGGATACCCCCAAGCGATGATGAGCCTTGGATGTGTGAGATCCTTGTCATGTGTTAAGTGGATCCCCCCAAGCAGAAATGAGACTCGGTTGTGCGAGATGCTTGTCATATGTTGGAAAGTAGCAATCCCCCCAAGTACATATAAGATGATGGATGAATCTCCCATATGATGATTCTTCTTCATTAGAGTGAGACATCATTGTTCCAAATGATATAGAGCAAAGATGAACATAGATGAGCAGAGAAAGCAATGATCTTTTGTTATTGAAAGAAATTCCTCCCTAGCTGAGAGGGAGTGTTGAAAATTTGGTAGCTCACGGATGAATTACTAAAAATAGAAAGTCTAAAAATAAAATTTCTAAAACTAGAAAGTCTCAAGTATGACTTTCCAAAAATAGTAAATTACCTTGCATTACTTGGTAATCAAGTATTGTTGATGGAAAAACCTTTTTGATCATCAATCAATCCTAATAGTTCAATTTTGACTTAATCATCATCATTAATATTATTATTATTATTATTATTATTATTATGATACTATTATATTATTATTAAAAAGAAATTCAAGGCACTCAATCATAGCTCTAAATAATGTTCTCCTACACTCATTATTGGCATGGCATATTCCTCTTACACTCTCATTAATGCCCTTGCACTCTCTTACACTCACTAAAGCAAGTCATAAAATATTCTCTTACACTCAATAAAAGCATGTCATAAAAGATTCCTCTTATGCACTCTTTAATGCATATGTTATACTCTCATTAATGCTCTTGCACTCTCTTACACTCAATAAAGCAAGTCATAAAATATTCTCTTACACTCAATAAAAGCATGTCATAAAAGATTCCTCTTATGCACTCTTTAATGCATATGTTACACTCTCTCTTGAGAGCATAAGTTACAAAGGCATGCGTACCTCCTTAATGGCATGAGTTACATTTCCTAAATGGGCATGAGTTACACTCCTCTGTATGCGAGTTACTCCTCATTTATGGCATGGATTCATTGCTCCTCCCATATATATGTGCCTCATTCTTTCTCCCCTCACTACTTGTGCATTGTGAAAGAAGAATAAAAACTTGAGAAAGAGTTGGAGAGAGTTGAAGAAGATTTTAAGAAAGAGACTTGGAGATTAAGCACAGAACTTGGTGAGCCAAGGTTGATTCAGTGCTTTAGTGTTTCAGTGTTGACTCAATTGAAGGGAAGGTTGATTCAGTGTGTGCATCTATTGTTGTTACTAGTGATCTTCATGCAATAACTTGTTTAGATTTGGGTGAACTTATTCTCTCGATCTCTCATTGTACTCTGCATCTCTGTTAAACTATCTACATCTAATAGAAGAAGAAGTTGGTTGGGTTTTGCCCTAGTGATTGGACCTAAATTCTTTGTGTCTCATTGTGTTATTGGTTTTCTTCTATTGTGCATATGGTTTATATGGTTTATGTTTTATCTACAATTTCTTAACTTATTGCAACATAAAGAAGTTTTGTAATAAGTGTTTGTTACATCATAGAACATCAGAATTTCAACAGGTATCGTGTGGAGCTTTGATTTAGTGTTGATACCTGGATCCCTATAATAGTTGGTGTCAAGACATGGAGGCCTAGATGGTATCTATATCCTATTGGATTGATACCGGGGTTGTAACCTGATGGCAGTTGCCTAGATGACACCTTAGTCCCTATTGGGTGGATACCTTGGCAATTAGGGTATCCCTAGCATTACGTATGTTGTTGTACTCTTCATGGAACATTTCAAATTGAGGTCAACCCTGTAACGAATGAATAATTATGAATACCTCCCCAGTTAAGAGGGAGTGTTGAGAAATGCAGCTAGTATTGGTCTTCATAATTGTATTTGAGTCATGATGTAATGTATTTGACAAAAGAAAGAAAGAAAAAATTATTGTAAAAGAAAAATTATTTATAAGCATAGGTTTCATGCTTTATTTATTTCTATTTCTAGGGCAAAGCACCCATTGAGTGCTTCTAGGGTTTATGTCATGAGTCAGTCCTTGTCATCATGTAATAGATCCTTCTTGAGCTTTGTGTGTCAAGAAAGAAAATTGTTTTTGATGTAAATTGGTCATATAAGTTATAGACCCTCCTCCACCAAGTCGGCCTACCCTTCTTCAAGTTTGCCTCAAAAGGAGCTTCGAACCACTATAAATAAGCAACTACTTGACCTCATTTGCTATTCCAATTAAGCAAGTTCGATCTGCAACTTGAAAACGAGAAAAAGGTGCGAACAAGGCAAGAGAAGAAGAAGAAACCCTAAAGCAAAGGAGGAGGAACCCTAGCGAAGGAAAAAGACCACTTTTCTTTTGTTTCTGCTTCACATGTGCGAGTTTCTGAACCGCTGGAGAGGACTGAAGTTGCAAGACTGTAGTAGGGCTGAAAATTCTTGATGCAAGGGGGCAAAATTTTGAACTGATGCAGTATTGATGCAATTTGACTTGAGTTGACTTTTGAAGTGTGGCTAGTCATCTTGGGAGGCTGACTTGGTGGATTGCAGGAGGTCTTTGTCTTGGTCAAAAGGTCTTGGTTGTCTCATTTGATTTGGTTCTGAAGGAAGAGAAGAGAATTTTTGGGTTTTCCCCTAGAAGAGGGGTTTTGCCTTGGCTGAGAGCCTACATCTTGTGTCATTGATCTTCATGTTTATGTTTTGGTAGTTGCTTGATGATAAGAAGATAAAAGAAGACATAACAGAATTAAAAGAAGATAACTAAATATCACAAGTGATTATCAAGATAAGAAAAAATTTCTGCCTTTTTTATTTTCTAACAGATCTAGCCTCTTGAGGGCTTGATCCGCCATATTTAGGCCTCTTCTCCTCAATGCATTATCCTTTTTTGGAGGCCGCGGGCCCTAGAGGACTGCTCACATTACAAATCAAGGGTTTGACAAGGGTTTTGACCCATATTTTTTTTAGTAAACAACTTCAAAATTTGTTTCATCTATTCTGCCATCAAATCTTACTTGGATTGCAGGCTCATTAACAAATTTTGAATGTCAAAAGTTCTGATTACAAGGCTTTTAGGGTAGCCGCTAAGGGTTTTAAGCTATCTAGGCTTGGCCGCAAGCCTAAAGGGTTCACAAACTTGTTACATCTGGTCCTCATACTAATTAAAAAGGCTTATAAATTTTGCTCATAGACTAACTGTGTTTGATTGTGAGCTTGGCGTCTTCTGGGGTAAGGGTTTGATTTTCATTTTGGGCTTGGGTATTCGATTGATCTATCAAAACTTGCTCTCTAGGCCTGGCCGCAAACAATTAGAAGTCTTTTCCTTGATGAATTTGGTTTGGGGCTAACGGATCTGTGGTTGCTGGAGTGGCATGGTAATTTGAAGGGTTGCAACACTTGTTTGAAGTCTAAACAATGATTTTTGAGGGCTTGCATTAATATATCAGTAACTAAGGGAAGGCCGCAAGGCTTTAAGCCTCAATCCTCCTCCATTTCTCACTCTTTTGCAAGCTGTCATAAAGCACCAGATCTGAAGGGTTTACATACAGTGCCTAATCTCAAGAGAACTGATAATAATAAGCCCTGAAAAACACTAAATTTGTCACACAATAATCATAAGAGGCATAATAAGTGTTTTAACTTTTGTTCTTGCATCTTTGGAGACTGATCTTATATGACTGTGTCATAATTGTGGACTGATATACACTGACAGTGGTTACGGTAGACTGATCACATCTTGACAGTGGTATCTTTGAGGTCTGGTGCATCTTTTGAAGTTGATCATTGTGCATTATTGGCATTGGACAGCTAGAAGGTTAGTAGATTGGCATTGTTCTTGGTTCTTCTCTTGTGATCTTGTCAAGGATAGCCTTTGTCTCCTAGTTGCGTTACTAACCATCTTACCTTGTGTTCTCTCTTGTTAGAAGATTGCATTGCATAGTTGCATTTGACTCTCATTACATTTTATCATTTTAAATCACTGTTAGCAATCCCATCCAATTGTGCTTATAATTGTGACTGTGTAATATTGAGGTTCCTCTTGTTCTAATTGCTATATTACATAAGTGAAATAGAATCCTAATAAGCACATCTAATCACTTTAACATCATTGCTACCATTATTTCATTGAGTTAATCTTTATGTGCTTCACTAATAGCAATTGCCATCTTGTAATCTTGTGTTAAAAGGTGATATTTGAATATCTTGGTTTCAAGTGGTTTGACATGTTCATATTGGAGCATCTCACATATTTGTAATCTCATCGAAGCAATCTAACTTTCTTTGCATCCTCATCCTAGGGCTAGTGTTGCATTCCTAAAACTTACCTCCAAGCATAAGCTTGGTTGATAGAAAGTTAGGGCAACTTTCTTCATCCAATTTGCGAAGCTTGACCCTTGCTCAACGGTTAAAATAAGTGACCTTGCAGTTCTCTTGTGTGAAATCCCTTGTAGGAACATCGTGTTAAAAGGTAATATTTGAATATCTTGGTTACAAGTGGTTTGACATGTTCATATTGGAGCATCTCACATATTTGTAATCTCATTGAAGCAATCTAACTTTATTTGCATCCTCATCGTAGGGCTAGTATTGCATTCCTAAAACTTACCTCCAAGCATAAGCTTGGTTGATAGAAAGTTTGGGCAGCCTTCTTCATCCAATTTGTGAAGCTTGACCCTCACTCAACGGTTAAAACAAGTGACCTTGCAATTTTCTTGTGGGAAATCCCTTGTAGCAACGGAGGCATCCGGGTCGTTAGAACTCCAGGGTAAGTATCATTAATGAGGCCTTAGCCTCCTTCCCCTAGACTTCTTTCTACAACCTTGTTTGAGACTTGCTTCAAGACAAATGAGGAGAAGGCTCTCACCCAGACTAGGCATTTAACTAAAATTGACCCAAGATTTTGCACTTCACATTGGATAGGTTTCGCATTCATCATTAATCATTGAATTGTGAATTGCAAGCTTTACATTGCTATTCTTGTTGTTTTAGTTCATTATCTTTGAATATCTTCCATTGAAAGAACTAGTTCATTTCCTTGCAATTATCTTTTAACAATCATCTGTTCATTTCTCCTTGCATTTGACGCTAACTTTCTCCTTGCAGCATTGTTTACCTTGTGAATTGATCATATTGTTCATTGTTGTGCAAGTATTTTAATTTTTTCTGAGCAATTAAGGCACTGTCCCTCACTAATTCATCTTAAGTGTCTTTTGATCTAATTGAATCCATCTATCTTGCTCAATAATCTTACTTGCCATCTAATCCTTCCAAGTTACCAAGATAAGAAATTGTATCTCCTAGACTTCTTGTTCTCAACAGGTTTCCCATTAGTCTTCCAACTTCTAGGGACTACCCTGCTTAGCTTGCCTAGGAGATAGCTCAAGCCTCAAACAGAGTGAGTAGGGATCAGAGTGACAGCCCCTACTAAGCGTTGTGCCACAGTCTATACCTTGCGGAGTTGGAAACTTTTCCCACACTTAGGTGTACAACTTGGGCGACAACACATCTCATGTCTCGCATGATCATGCTTGGGCATCTTTCTCTCTTGGAGCACTTATGTAGTGTTGTTTTTTCTTTCTCTTTTTAATACCACAGGTTTTTGGATTGGCATTTTGGTTCCATTTAATGCCCTCTTTCTATTTGTGATCTCAACATGGTATCAAAGTGGGTGTGAACCTTTCCTGCCCGGTTTGTTGTTATTAGGTTTTCTTCCTGGTTGTTCATACTACTGTGATCAGATTTTGGCATCCGGAAGAAAACCAAAATGGAGGAATATTAGGGTTCTTTTTTGTGGTGTGTTTTACTCACTGGAAGACATTGTTTTAACCCTATTGGAGCATGTTTTATGCACTAGTTATTGAGATCTTGTCCACTAATTTGATTTCCCAACAACATGTTAAATTTTAATACCCAGAAGCTAATTTAATGAATTTTCTGAAGTGAAAGAAACTAAAAATGAACTTTCAAATGCATTCACTAAATATACTGAGTATTCTAAGCGAAAAATAGTAGCAGAAATCAACCCTGAAGACACAAGCACATTAAAACATAAACACTGGAAATTTACCAAGGAAACCCCAGCTGGGCAAAACCTGCAAAGAATGTGTATTATTTTTTCTTCTTCAGCAAATGATGTTTCAGAAAATTACAAGGAAGAGGGCAAACTTCCTTTTACTCTTAGTAACCACTAAAACCCTCTGCACTTTTTTCACTTGTGTGGCCTTCTCTCTACGTACGCGGTTGTACAGAATCAGTACAGATTTGTACACCCTGTTGCACAGCCCCCTGCACAGATAAACTCAGCCTTTTGCTAGGAAATGGCAAATTGGAAAATTTGAAGGCAAAATGGCCTCTTTCCTCTGCTCCTTTGTGCTGGAAGTGAAGCCCTAGCTGTAATATTGTAATGAAATTTTTGCCATGGGTTTTCCTTCAGTGACTAGGGTTTCAAGAATTACTTTTTTTGAACAAACAATTCAATAAACAGTACTACTTAATATTAAACAAATCCAACTGTTTCCTCAACTAGTACAATAGATGTAGTTCCGAAACAGACCCTAGCAAATCAGTACAACAAAGTCCCAATTTTACATGCAAATTGGTAAAAATACTACACAATTTAAAATGCCCTAATTGCCTCAGGCCCATATGTCCTCTTTTCGCCTTGACCACTTCAACAATTTTGGCTTTGTTGTAAATCCGCACTTCCTCATAACCCTTCCAACTCAGTTACAGGACTCGCACCTCATTTCAGGACTATGGATTTGTGTACGTTGCTTCAAAAGACCTTTCGTTTTTATCACAGGGCATCCATTGGTAACTTTATCCCACGAAATGATTCAAAAATTTCGCTTTGTTTTCAGAAACTCAATTTTCAGCCTTAAGAGTCTCAACCCTGCCTCAGATGCAGAATTAAAGAAGTCTTCGCTGCCATAGGAGGGTTTCAGCCTACTTATAAAAGTCTAGATTTACAAGATTCGGCCTCAGGAAGTTATCTATCCAACGCTATAGTTTTTCCACAGTAATTTCATTTAGCTCAAGAGAATTTCACTTTTATTAATCACAGAGGTTTGCAACCGACTTCAGGAGAGCCTCCACAGAGATTTGATCGCCAATTACTATGATCTGTCCAAAAATTAACTTTTGAGGAATTCGTCCAACCTTTACAGACTTGCCTTGAGATACCTTGTTGTTCCTTGGATGATAAATTTTTCTGTGCCAGAACAAGTAGAAGAAAAGAAAAAATAACTAACTAGGATGGAATCATGCACCACATAAATTAATAGAAAAGAAGGGGTCTTAAAATCCTCAGAGCTCCAACTCAAGGAATCAGATGATTTGATCCACAATTCGTGATGACTCATTTGATCTCAACCCTCTTCTATTTACATATTTTCCATGGACTCCAACAACGTAAGGGGTTGTGTGTGCAACCCCTGATTTAGCCCCAGCCCACCCAAATTTTGCCCAATGTTGCCCCAACATAGGAAAAATTGGATTTTTACCCCTTTAACAAGACTATAACCTACGAGATCGAATAGGCTATTTCATACTCCATAAGCCATCAATTTAGAGAGGACATTACACTAGCTCTAAACTCACTGGCTGCAATTTGCTGAAGAGAACACACACACTTTTTTGATGCCTTTCCGAACTAACTCCACCAACTGCCTTATCTCCCCTTTATAATTCGATTGGGCCCCATAAAGCACTCACAAGGTTATGAATACTTTAAAATATCAGGCTGGCATCAAATTATAAATTGAGTATCGGAAAAATACTTTTTTCCCAAGTCAATATATAAGAAAAAAATAAATCTGCTAGAGTGGAAATCTATGGGTCCCTCTGCTAGTCTAAACATCATGGACTAGGCAGAACCCTTGCTCTCTACCTCCATTCAACACTCCCTACTAGAGACAAAGGTGTTTTGTACTACACGCAGTCTATCTCTGAAGTAGACAAACATGCCCCTTGCGAAAGCCTTGGCCAGAATATTAGTTGTCTGCTCCTTTGAAGGCACATACTAGTGTCTAAGTTTACCGCTTTGAACACAAACTCTGATACGATGGTACCAGGTCTCGATGTGCTTGGAGCACTCATGAATCACCGAATTCTCAGAGAGCTTAATGGAAGTCTGGTTGTCACAGTGTGTTGTGGGCTCCAACATCTGAATAAACAGCCCAACAAGTAGTCTCCTGAACTGGATGACCTTGCAAGCTGCCAGGTTGGAAGCCATGTACTCAGCCTCAGCTGTACTAAGTGCTACTAATCTTTGCTTCCTGCGGAACCAGAAAACAGTTGTTAACCCAATAGTGAAGGTACAACCTGAAGTGCTCTTCTTGTCTATTTAACCCCCTACCCAATCTACACCTATGAAGCCCTGAAGCCTCAATCCATCAACGTGCCTATACAACAACCCATAATTTTTTGTGCCCCTGAGATACCTCAACACGTGCTTGGCAACAACCCACTGCACTTTAGTCAACTCAACCATGAACTAGCTCAACTCGTTAACTACGAAGCAAATGTCGGGTCGTGTGTTTACCAGAAAGATCAACGACCCAATAAGTTGCCTGTAAAGTGTGGCATCAACTCGCTCTTCTCTAATGGCATCTACCTTCCTCCAGTTTGTGACTAGAGGCGTAGTTATGGGCCTGCAATCCTACATGTGGAATCTCTTGAGGATTTACTGCATGTACTTGCCTTGTCCCAAGAAAATCTCCTCATCACCTTGCAATGCCTCCAGCCCAAAGAAATAGTGCATCAACCCTAAGTCCTTCATCTCAAACTCCTTTGCAAGATCCTTCTTACAATCCCGGATCAGGCTATTTGCTCCTGTCATAATCAAATCATCCACGTACAGTACTAGAATGAGCGGAAAACCTCCAACCACAATGTAGTAGAGGTTGCGGTCCGCCTTGTTGACCATGTACATGTCAACAATTCCAAGAAGCAGAGTACTTGTCAAAAGAATAAAAAAAATAAAGTCAGTGTCATCATGAAGCTTCCAGTTGGTCAATATAATCCCAAATTATGTTACTTTATTGTAAAAATGATCCTAGTGTGACCATTAAGCCATGTAACAACACCTAGGTAAGCCTATGATTCTTCTCAAAGGATTTCACTCTAGGGAGTTTTTTAAACTCCCCAAATTATTTGTGTTTGTAAACATGAATAATTGGCAAAGTTTTTCTCCCAGATTTACCCCAAAGCTAAGGTGGAGCTCGTTGACGAGGTCTTAGGTGAGTCTTAGTGTTATCAAGTCTATGTGTTTTTATCATACTAGATCATGTGCCTTGCGTCGCATAATTTGGTTGAGTTTAAAGGGGTCTATGACTATTGTAAATTTCCCGAGTGATTATTTGTAATATTGTGATGTAAAAGTGTTGTCTAGGAATATTTTTGGTGAATGGTTCCTCATAATTAGAACACCATTACCAAAATATTTTTAGACCCACTTTGAGGGTGGAAAATGTGCAATTCCCCTCTACAGTCTTTTAACTAATTTTTCTAGCAAATATAAAAGAAAATAAATAGCTAGAAAATTAATTTAAATGTGTTAAAAAATTAATTTAAGAGAAATTAAATTCTCTCCAAGTGGAAAATTATCAAAAGTCCCTCGAAAATTCGTGGGTCCAAAAGAAATTAATTTTATGAGGTCCTCCGAAGGAAAAGTCAAATTTCCAAAAGAAATTAAACCTTTGGACCATGGTGGTTGAGTCAAGGATCATTTTTCAAAGAAAAAATGTTGGAAAAAAATTGTACTAGGATCAAGACCTTCATCAACAAATTCGATTTTTTTCAAATCAAAGGACAAGATTTAATTTTGGCATGGATCAAGCAACAACTAGTCGTTATTCTCCTGGATCAAGTCAAACTAGCCATTATTTTCCACTTGGAGGGAGTTTGATCTTCTCATTATTTATATAAGGAAGCTACTAAGCTCCTCATTGATCATGTACTCGTCAAAAAATAATTCAATGTATTGAGCTAAGCTCTGTTGGAATATCTTTAATAAAAAGTCTTTAGGGTTTCAATTCGAGTTGTCTCTCTCTTGATCATTCATGGTATGTGTTGAATAATTTGTATTGCTCTATTGATTTATTATTGAGTATTATTGTTCCATAGCCAGTGGTTGGATTATCTATCAGCACAGGAATGTTGCTTTAGGTATTGGACTAAGGTAAACACATTGGGCCAAACAGATCTAGCAGGTATCTCTAGATCTCTAGTCTTCTTGTGTGAATCGAACCCCTTTGAAACTCATAGTCTATCTTTCAAGTGTATAGATATCTTCAGGTGATTCAACCCTTGGGCATTGCTCAAGTACAAGGACTTTTAGGTGACCTCACCTTGTTTGGACTCTGAGCTTATTTAACGATTTAGGTTGCATGGTTTTGGCTAGTACGTCAAAAAAAAAAATATTTCTATGAATTTCTTTCCAAATCTACTTGGACTAAAAGATTTATTTGCTAATTAGAGCTTGTAATTTATCAATGATTATTGTAGATAAATTTGTAAATAATTTCCTAGCCCTTGTAATTATTTTCCACTGTATATTTTGCAAATACATTTGTACATAATTTTTACTAACCCTTTTGTATGATCTTCTTTAAAAATTTTGTATATAATAAGGGCTTTCTAACTTGGGCTTTGTAGAATTTGGAATGGAAAGAGGAGGGTTTTGTTTACTAAGCGCTTTGCAGGTGCGTGGCCCATAGATTTGAGGAGGAAAGTGAATTTTTTTTAGGGATCTAGCTCTCCTAGCCTAGCAGCTAGGGTTTGAGGGCCTGATCCACTTCTAAAGCCAGTGTTCCTTATTCTATCAAGTCCGCAAGGGGTTTCAGGTTTCGCGAGTTATAGATCTACCCATTACATCCCTCCAAGCTTGAATGACTTGCTCAAAAAAGGCAGCGGCAAGGATTTTAAAGGATAGATCTAGCCTTTGGGTAAGGATTTCATCATTGCTACATTTGCAAAAAAAATTATGTGGTTTGAGGATCTGATCCAGGCTCATATATGGTTTAGATCCTGCCCTTATATGCAGATTGAAGATTTACAGGCCTAAAAGCTTCGATCCATTAGGGGAAATCTTGTTGATGCTAATGTTTTACCTTGCAAAGATAGTGTCAATATTTATGAGGGCTTGTTGAGCAGTTTTGAGCCTAAAAGTTAAACCTCCTATCATTACCTGCCTTCTCGCGTTCATCAAAGGAGATCAGCATTTTTATCGGGGCCTATTATTATTGTAGATCTTGATTTTTTGCTGCAGGCCTAACTTCATCATTGGCAAGGATTCTTTTTGGGCCATTTTTGTGATCTGAAAATGTGTCAATAAAGGTCTGATCCGGTGAGGCTCCTCTTTAGACCTTGCCGCAAAAGATTGGAGACATTTCTTGTGCTAGCCGCAGGGCCTAGAGGCACAAATTAGCCCTAGCTGCAGGGCCTTAGGGCCTTATCTAGCCCAAACGTAAGGCATTTTAGGATGTGCTCAGCTTTTTATTGGTTAACGCTGTGGTTTTGCAGGTCTATTTTCATTGTGTACAGGGGTTTCAAATACCATTTTTGGCCTGTAGCTGATATGGGCATTCAAAGATCTTTTCTAACCCTGGCCGCTATCATTTATGACCCTTACAGGGCCTCTGACCTTGACAGCAGACCTATTAAGGTTCTGCTCTTATTGCAGATGGTTTAGAGACTACTTGTTGGCATTTGTTACAGGCTTTCACTCAAGATTTTGTCATTAGTTTTGAGGTCTGATCATTCGAGGCTTGCCTTGAGGCATAGCTGCTAAGCCTCAAGGGTTTTTATGGTTTGCCTATAGCCTCAGAACTAACACATTTGTGGATGCAGGGTTATTTTCATTTGTTGAAGGGTTCGACCATAAATTTGTTGATAGTTGAGAGCATGATTTATAATTGAGAATTTCAAACTGCTACTGCCTATTGAAGAAGCAAGTTTACTTTCCTTACAGATTCACAGCTCATCTCTCTTTGGTCTTGGATTCTAACTCTTTCTCTCGCAGCATTTGTTTATCTTATAGCTTGACACATTGATCATTTTGTGTAAGTTCTTTAAATTCATTGAGAATTGTTGCTTAAGGCACTGGTCTATTAACCGTTTAATCTTAAGTGTCATAATAATCTAATCAAATCTGTATCACACTGCTCATAAATCAAACTTGCCACCTAATTTTAATCAAGTTACTAAGAAAAACAAGTGTATCTCCTAGAACTTGTTGGTTCCCAACAAGTTTCCCTTTCATTTCCTACCTTTAGGGACTACCCCCTTAGCTTGCCTAGGAGATAGCTTAAACGAGTGGGCAGGGATCAGAGTGACAGCCCCTGTCCTGAGCATTGTCGCAATGGGTGTAAAATTTGGGCAACTACACGCCTCACTCATAATGAATCCCAATCCTAGAAGGTAGTTGTCTATCCGGGCATAACATACCCTTGATGCCTATTTGAACCCATAAAGAGCTCTCTTCAACCTGCAAACATGAGTGCCTCTGATGAAAGTCTCAAACCCCTCAGGTTGCTCAACATATATCTCTTCCTCAACAACTTCATTAAGGAAGGCAATCTTCATGTCCATTTGGTGGATCTTCCACCCCATCTGCGTAACAATTGCCAATATGGTCCTAATGGACGAGTATCGGGCCACGAGTTCAAATGTCTCATCATAATCTATCCCCTCGACCTCAGAGAACACTCTGACCACAAATCTACCCTCGCACTTCTCCACGCTCCTATCAGCCCCGTGTTTGATCTTATACATCCAACATGAACCAACCACTAATTGGCAACCGGTCTCAGCACTATCTTCTAGACATCATTCATCATGATGGAGGAATATTCCTCCACCATGGCATCTTGCCACACCTGCTAAGAGGTTGCCTCCTTGTAGCAAGAAGGCTCTGAGTCTATCAACTCAATCATCAATGCCATGTACCATGTGTATCTTTGTGGTTGTATACTCTGTTTGAATGAGGAGTTGGGGGCTCCAATTCTCTCCTGAGCCTCCCTAATCAACTGATCTACCCACTTGGCTTGTCCTTTCCCTGTGTTGGGATTCACCGACAGAGTGGGCCCCACTTGATCTACTCTCTCCTCCTATTCCTACGCTATCTCCTCATTTGCGTGCTACTCGGCCTACCCAGTAATTGGTTGTGATAAAGTCTGAGGAGCTGGCTAAGCCTCCTGCTTGGGAGTTTGTTGCTCCTCCTCCTGTGTTGCGCCCTGCTCATGCTTCAAGGACTCCCTGAGAGCCCTTTCCTCCTCGAACTTCACATCATGCATGATCATTGTCTTCCTAAGTGTTGGGATGTACACCATATACACCTTATATGTCTCGTTGTAGCCTACAAAAATACCCTTCTCTGTTGTGGGCTCCAGCTTTTTTTGGTTATCAAAAGGCACATGGTAGTAAACCATTCTACCAAAAATGCAGAAGTGAGACACATCAAATCCGAATGAACCAACTCCAAGATGCTCTTGGCCCTGTTGTCTCTGCTGGGGAAGGATGTTTTGGCATACTTGCCAAGTGTGCACCCCTTACACACGTCATGCTAGTATATGCTACATTGTGGCAATCATGTGGCAATCTCTCTAAGAATCTCCAGCGCTCCATGGTGTAAGTGACCCATACGACTATGCCAAATCTCCCCAAGGTCAGGACTCTCCTCACTAACTCCTATGTTGCTCAAGACTGTGGTTGTCTCAAACTAAAGCCTGTAGAGGTTATTCACCCTAACTCCAATATGCTTAGCTGCTCCGAAGTTGAAAGGCTTGATAAAGGCTTTTCCTTTACTGAAGATAACATCATAACCCTTGTTCTCCAAGGTTGAGACTACAACAAGGTTTTTCTTCAATCCTGAGACGTAGAGGACATCTATGAGGTAGAGAGGGATCTCGAAGTCCCTCTCAAACTTGACAATACCCACGCCCTTGGCTAGGTACCTGCCATCATCTCCCACTCTATGTGAAACTGCATGTCCTTTTCTGTCAACTAGCTGAAATACTCCTTGTTCCCGATCTTTTGATGGGAAGCTCCACTCTCAGCATACCACACGTCGTTAGCCATTGAGCTTTCCATGCAAGCTATGAGCGAGAACTCCCTCTCAAAGTGAGAAGTAAACTCCTCCACCTTTGTTGATCTTGCCACATCATTCTTTTTGGACCCTTTCTTCTTGGTTGGACACTTAGTGGAGTAGTGTCCAAACTGATGGCAAGGGAAGCATTTTATCTTGTTGAGATCTTTCTTCTTCTTCTCGCCTCTAGAGCTAGACTCAGCCCCTCCTACTCCTTTCTTGCCCTTAGCCTTACCCCCTTTGCCAATTAGGGCAAAGTTCTCCTCTTCCTTTGTCTTGACGTGAGACATGGATCTAGTCTGATTCTGAATCTCCTCCTAGACGCAACCATTGCATAGCCGCTCCCAATCTGGAAGCTTATCTCTACCAGTCATTGCATCAGTGAAGTTTTCCCATGACTCGGAAAAACCCAATAGTGTGAAACTGACAACATCTTTGTTTGAGGTTGTCTCCCCAACTCCAGCTAACTCATCCCTTACTTGGGTGAATCTAGTGAGATATGAGACCACAGACTCGGACTTTGCCATTTTGATGTTTCTAAGTTTGTCTTTGAGTACCAGCTCCCTAAGCTCACTCGAACCTTAGTACAGCCCTATATGGCTACCCACATACCCTGGATTGTCTTCTTGCTAGAGAAGTGAGGTATGATATGATCCTTGACTCCTTCAAGGATAAGTCTTTTGACCTTTGTGTCTTCCATATTGTGTTGAGCTAGTTGCTAAGGATCTGTTGATTGGGCTAGTGGACTATCCACAAACTCCCAAACTCCTTGGGCCTCCAGCTCTACACCAACCATCTCCCTCCAAGAACAAAATTTTTGAGGCCCCATCAAGGCGGTCGTCAAATCTCAACCCCAAATATGCCATACTATAGTTCGATCTGCTCAAAAACCCTAGCGCAAAGCTGCTTGGAGAAAACCCTTGCGCAGAGCCTTTTTTCTAGAAAACCCCCGCACAGGTACTCACTGATAAATTGCGCCTTCTTTGTCTTTAAACCTGCTCTTGAGCAAGTAAACATGTTTTCTAGTCTTCAATCAAAGATTGAGCTCTAGAACCATGTTAGATTTTAATAATCAGTAGCAAATTTAATGAATTTTTTGAAGAGAGAAACTAAAATAGAACTTTCAAATGCATTCACTAAATATACAGAGTATTCTAACTAAAAAATAGCAGCGAAAATAGACTCTGAAGACACAAGCACATTAAAGCGTGTATGTTTTTTTTCCTTCTTTAGCAAATGTTGTTTCAGAAAATTACATGGAAGAGAGAAAACTTCCCTTTAGTCTTAGTAACCACAAAAACCATTTGTGCCTTCTTCACTTGCGTGCGACCTGCACAACGCTCTCTCTGCCTGTACAGAATCTGTACGGTTTCGTACAATCTGTTGTGCAGCCTCCTACTAGGAAATGGCGGACTAGGAAATCTAAGGGCCAAAATGGCCTCTTTCCTCTACCACTTTGCGTGAAGTGAAGCCCTAGCTATGAACTCACTCACTGCAATTTGCTGAAGAGAACATGCACTTTTTTTATGCCTTTTCGAATTGACTCCACCAACTGCCTTATCTCCCCTTTATAATTCGACTTGGGCTCCACAAAGCACTCACAAGGTTGTGAATACTTTAAAATATTAGGCTGGCATCAAATTACAAATTGACTATATGAAAAATAATTTTTTCCTAAGTTAATATATTGGAAATAATTAAATCTACTAAAGTGGAAATTTGTGGGTCCCTCTACTAGTCTAGACATCATGGACTAGGTAGAACCCTTTCTCTCTACCAATGTTATCAGAACCAGACGGGAATCGGTGGAACTGATCAATTTGATCAGTTTGGGGGCCAAACCAGTCCAGTTCGAGGTGCAAAACCAGAAATGGCTAACTCGATATGCCAGTTTTGTATCGAACCGGCTGGTTTTGTACTGAACCGACCAGTTCTGTATAATTCGACCAAAGATGTTCCAAACACAATTTTTTTAAGAAAAAAAAGGAAATTTTGAATGGGGCAAACCTAATATTCAAGAATATGGCCCTTTTATTGCTATGCATTTGATGGTAATGCTTCATTTTCATTTTAATCCTTTACTTAAATTTTTAACATTACCATGAAATGAATTAGGATGTTTAAGAGTGGTTCCGACCTCATTGGATTTCATATAGAGAAAGTAAAATATTAGATCTGACTCAAAATCCAGCAAACTTAACAGTTTTTCAAGATTTCAGGATTGTGGGCATTGCAGCATTTCCATCAGATTTTGTCATGTAGGAGGGTATGGAACTAGCATTTAATCAAGAGCACCAAGCCCTCTATGTACCTTGCTATTAGTGGAATTGGTTGTTGAACTCCTCTATCATGGCCCTGCTAAAAATGTACCCATCACTCAAACAAAATCTTGACTTGACATGCTAGGTTTTTTGTATCTTATTTTAATGCTTAGAGGGTGATATTGATGACAAATATCCCAATATAGGCAATGATTTTGATGATAGGTAGGTATTTGTTGTCGCATGATTTTTTTGGGATGCTAGAATATAGAGTCTGTTTGTTGATGTATTTTTGGTTCAAAGATGCATTGCACTCAATGCTATTTTGGTTATGTGCCACCCTTACATGCTATATAAATGAGAACTTTTTCTTATTTGTGCATAAATGGTTTGGATTCATATCGATGCACGTGAATATATATGTTTTTCTTTAAAATTTGAAAATTTTATGTATTTTTGGTCGACCGATCTTTTGGTCCAATTTTTCCACCAGTTCTCGGTCCAAAAGGTTTTTCGGTTCGGTCACCAGTTCGGTTCCAATAACATTACTCTCTACCTCAATTCAACACAAAAAAAGTTCACTTCCTTATTTGTCTAAACATTTTTGTCCAACAGTTATTCCTAGGCTATGGCTTGGTAGCAACACTTTTTTTTGGTGACTATGGATCCCGGGTTCGAGACCCAATTTTTTGGCAGCTATCTGGAGACTTGTTGTTTGTGGTATCACTTTTTGTGAATATGGAACTAGAGTTTCAAGATCTAAAAATTTTAGGAACAGTTTTTGGAGATTTTTTGTTGGTGGCAATCTTACGGGCCATGGAACTAGGGTTTCAAAATATGATTTTTTCAACAAGTGATCTAGAGAGTTTAAGCACGAGACATTGCTCTAAAGGCTATAGATCTAAGGTTTCCATATCTACTTTTTTCTACAAGTGATCCAAAGATTTTTGGCAAACGGCATTGCCATAAAGAATGTGGACCTAAGGTTTCTCGAATCGACTCTTGTTTATGTTGAGAAATCAATACAAGTAGATTACGGTTTGATTCCTCTTTCTTGATAATTACTTGTGAGTTATGTTGGCTTCTTTTACTTCTTTATTATCTTATATTTCATCAAGCAATTACCATATTATGTGTGTATGAAGATCACAAAACAAGAGACAAAAGATGTAGGCACAATGCCAGGGAAAATCCCCTCTACAATGCCAGGGAAAATCCCCTCAGAGGGGAAAACCCAATCAAAAATTATCTTCCTTCAATAGTATTCTTTGAGACTCTTCAATCTAGAAAAAGACCAAACCTTTCTTCCACACCAAGTCAGCCTTCCAGATCTTCGACACCTTTCCAGCAGCACTTCACAGAACTTCGACTGACTATGCAGTTGTTGGAAAATGTAACTAGTTTCAGTCTTCATTATTGTACTTGAAGTCAAAATGTAATATATTTGTCAAAAGAAAGAGAAAAAAAAATTATTACTAAATTGAATTGACTTATTAAAGCATGGGTTTCATGCTTGGGTCAATTATAGGTCAAGCCTCCATTGTAGGCTTTAGGTTATTGTCAAAGTCATTTATTGTTGAGTCAAAGGCTCCTCCATCAAGTCATCCTCTTCAACAAGTCACCAACTTGAAGTGTTAAAGTCAGCTTCAAATAGATTATCCACAAGTCGGCTTCAATTAACATAACTCAAGTTGGCCTAACCATAAAATAGAGACACAACTGTTCATAATGGTCATGTCGGCTCATTTATGATAGGCAAACTACCATATATACTAGGCTGAGGTTTTCGCATTACCCACCACAGAACAGTTCGAATTTCAGAGTAGAAGTTTTGGTGAGAGAACTGAGTCAAGCAAGTTCAGATAAGATTTCAGAGATAGTGTTTCACTACTACTACAGGATAGGAGTTCGGATAGATCACAAAGATGAACATAGTAAAGAATATTTTGGATAAATCTCAGAGGAAAGGTTTCGGTATCACTGTCTCACAGTCTCGGTGCTATCTCACAATCAAGATCTCGATGCTATCTCACAGTCAAGGTCTCGGTGCTATCTCAAGGACAAGGTCTTGGTGAAATCTCAGGGAGAAGGTTTCGGTGCTTTCTCAGGAGAACATTTCGATGCCATCACAGTAAAGGTTTTGGTGTCTCCACAAAGATAAGATCTTGGTGTCAAGATAATGATGAGGTTTCAGTGGAATCACAGTGACGAGATCTCCATCTCATGACAGTGATAAGGACGATGTCTCTGTGCAAATACAATGACAGGTGTTCAATTCAATCAATATGAAAGGAAGATCAAAGATGACTTGATGGAGGAGTCTCGAGTCTAGATTGTAATGGTCCTGGTTGTCTCATTTGTTGAATCTACTGAATGTTGAAATTTGGTATCGAACATCCTTGGCAGATTCCACATGGAGGATTGTAGACCTATGTCGACACCGATGATTACCAACTGGAAGAAGCTTCATGCTTCGGATTCCGAGTTGGTGGATCCCACATTGTACAGGCAACTGATTAGTTCCTTGATGTATTTGGTCAACACTAGATCAGTATTTGTTTTGCAGTCAACACGATGAGTCAGTTTATGTGTGAGCCTAGGATGGTTCACTGGGTGGCTGCAAAACACATTTTGCGGTACTTGCAGGGGACAATGGATTATGGTCTGGACTACAGGCAGCGGGATGGAGTGAGATTGGCAAGTTATACTAATTTTGATTGGGCAGGTTGTGCTTCTGATAGGAAGAGCACTTCAGGGTGTTGTTTTGGGTTGGGTTTAGCAGTAGTGTCATGGTTCAGCCGGAAGCAGCAGTTAGTAGCATTGAGTTCAGCGGAAGCAGAGTATATGGCGGCCAGTCTAGCTAGTTGTGAGGCCATCTAGCTTCGCAAGATGTTGTTTGGCTTATTTAGTCAGCCGTTGAGACCTTCAGTGATTTACTGTGATAATCAGAGTTGCATTAAACTCACGGAGAATCCAGTGTTTCATGACACGTCAAAGCATATCGGGATCAAATATCATTTCATCAGAGACTATGTTCAAAAGGGAGCTGTGAAGCTTGAGTATATTTCCACTGATGAGCAGGTTGTAGATATTCTTACCAAAGCCTTACCATGGGGCAAGCATGTCTACTTCAGAGACAAGATGGGTGTGGTGAGGAACACCTTCCTCGATATGAGGGAGTGTTGAAATTTGGTACCGGAGGACAGGTGGTTCCCTAAGGCTTTGATCTTTGGCCTAGGGAAAAGTGCCCAAAAGAATTTAATTTTTCTCCTAAAGTGACTTTATAATTTTTATAAAGT
>APFE030773628.1:0-11822 GCA_000404065.3 Pinus taeda
ATTCAATTCTATTGCTCTACCTGTGGGAAAATTTCATATACAGTGTTCATTCTTCTGTTTGAAAAGGATTCATGTCGCCCATGCCCTTTTCAACTTCTTAATAAATCTTTCCATTCCGCCATATTTCAAAACTAAATTGCTATGCTTTCAGCCTACCTTGCCTCACGAAATAATTTGTACCTTCATGTTAAATTCTTTGTCCATTGAAGTCGAGTGGTCCCATAACATCCCAGAAACACAGTCATTCACAAAATCATTCATTATTTTCATTTCCACTTACTAGTTTAAGATAAATAGTTCGTTTGAAAGTCATCTCAGTTCTTTTCGTTCATCTATTCACTGAGTGTGACCTGGAGAGAGCCCTCTCCTGTTCTGGTAGGGATAGCTACCAGACTGAGCGTGGTTTGTGGTTACCCTGAATTTTTTCCTTCTTTCAGCTTGAGGCGGATTTAGGTGCTAACATAGTGGTGACTTCGCTAGGGATGAAAATGGTTTTCTTGAAGATTGTCTTGCCCCAGGACATATCTCAAGTTCAGCTCTGATGGTTGATGGTGGACAATGATCAGACAGAAGACGGCTGAAATCATTCACCTGGCGACTTCATTCACTGAAGAATCCAACAATCGGTGCTTCATGGTGACCCCACTAGAGGACTAACTCTTTCTCTGCGAAAATGGAAGGATCTTACACAAAGTTCGGGTATCCAAAGAGGAATGGTATTCAGGATCTACTCTGCTTTCTTGTAAATTACTTCTTCGTTGTTCTTAAAGCTGCCCTGAAAGTTTTTCAGAACTTGTTGTATGATAAAGGTGATCAGAATCTTCACTCGATCTATTCAAAAAGTGTAAATAGTGAGTTTTCCTTTGATCCTGGCTTCCTTACTTTTCCTACATCTTATGATGACTCTCTTCAGAGTGATGAGCATAAAGAAAACAAAAATGAGCCCATAGCTCTGGTACGTATCCCTACAGCTATTATAATCCCAGATAGGTATAAACCTCTTGTTTTACCTTCTATTCTTCATGCTTTCCCCAAAAACTATGATCTATACTTGCCAAGGTTTGACGGTGAATGTAAGAATGTCAATGCTAAGCAACATGTGCAGAATGTTGAGGATTTTCTAGACCTTTATGAAATTGATGAAGGAGATATCAGTATAGGGATTTTTTCTCTTTCTTTGCAAGGCAAAGTCAAGAGCTGGTTCAAAGCCCTTCCTGATGCAAGCATCACAGACTTATAGCAGTTCATCAAAGTTTTTCTTGACAGGTGGAGGATCAGACAGAACCTTTTCCTTATCATAGAAGAGTATAATCAGCTGAAAAGACTGCCAGGGGAGACAGTACAACAATTTTCAGCTAGATTTAATCAAGTTTATTATTCAATGCCGGTTGATATAAGACCCACTCCTAGATCTGCTCTCCTGCACTACCCGGGTGCCTTTGATCCGGAAATGGAGTTTCAGCTGAGAGAAAAGAATTTCGCAACACTTGAAGAGATGCAGAACAAAGAAGTAAATGTAGAGGCTCATTTGCTGATCAGAAGGGCAAGGTTGAAAGAAGAAGAGATGAAAAACGTGGATCTAGAGAAAACTACACCTTCAGAGGAAAAGCTTGACATTTTGGTGAGTGCAATAGAAGGGATGGTGAGAAAAATGACTGCAAAAGATGAAAATTAACAAGTGGCTGATCCAAAACATTTTGTTTCTTATCTCAGTAGTCATAAGGATTGTTTTGTAGATCATATTGGAGAAGAAAGACCTGTTGATATGACATGTATGCATGATGACATGTTTTATACTGACGATTTGCCTCAGTTTGATCAGTATGATGATGATGATTATGCTCTCCAAACAGAAGCTAATCTTGTAGACAAATCAGTAGCCAGTTTATGGGATGAGGAAGTTCGCTTACAGCAGCTCGAGTACAGTGATCAACCGAGGCATATCAGCTATGGAAACGGTGAGGAAAGTGCAATAGATTTTGAGGTAAGTGAAGGATATTTGCCTTTGTGCTTTGATTCATTTCAGATCATCAGAGATAATTTCTATACAATCAGACATCATCTATCGACAAATCTTGATTTGGATCCTCTTGAGGGAGATGAAAACTTTTTTCCAGACTTCTTATATTCACAGTTCCAGCCCCCAAATGCCATTAATAGTCAGGTTGCACATGAAGACATAAAAGTTGGCTTATATGATCAAACGATACAAGAAGATTCCTTACCTCTCTGTTTTGAATCATTTCAGTTTTTGCGGGGTAAATTGCATAGTAAATATTCAAATGAAAAGCTTGTAGGAAATCAACAATCTCTCAGTTTTAATGTTGAAGATGAGACAGATGGCGAAATTTTTGAGCAGGTCGTTAATAAGAAATCTTCCCCTGAAATGATTGATGAAATAATTTTGGGTACAGAGCCAGATTTGCAGCCACCAAACACAATTCAAGGTCAGATTAAAGATGAAGGTGAGGCAGCCGAAATACATGATTTAATGATGCAAGAGGATTCTATGCAGAATCTTCGTAATATCTCTAAAGAAAAGGATGACAGTTCGGTGAACAACTTTATAGATCAGCAGGTTGAAGATTTCCATATGGCTGGAAATGATGAAAGAAGAAGTTTTGTTTCGGATCTGGTGGAAATAAAATATGATATGCAAGAAAATGATGTTCCAATCTCAGATAATGGGGATGATAAATCATATCAAGAGACAGATGGTGAGGAGGAAAAAGAGAGTTGCATGGTTGAGGCTGCCTCAAATGGAGAAAACAGAGGTACAAACCTAACTGACCTTATCTCACCAGAACTAGATCTTCATGAGGAGGTAGCTCATTCAGTTCATGAACAACAAGATGAGAATTTGGTTCAAGTAAGTGAAAAAGTTTCCTTGGATGAATCATTGGTAGATGGTATGAATGTTAGTGTTGGGTTTCAAGAATCATCTGAAGTTTCTTTTCTCATGATTAATGAAAGTGATGAATGTAAAGACAATCTAGCTGTCATATCATATGAAGATGACTTACAATATATTTAGACTACTGAAGATCAGACCATTCAGGATTCCATTTCAGATTCTTCTTCATATGTTTCATGTTTTGAAATGTGTTTTCAAGAGGAGATTCACTTATCTACCTGTTCAGAATTTTCTGAGGATCAAGAACATACTCATACTGAAGTACATTATGAAGGAAAATCAGAAGCAAAGGACAAAGACACCTTGTTCTTTCAGCAGGACGAAAGACTTCATGTTTTTCAAGATCCTCTGGCACAGCTGTTGCAGTCAGTCGTGAAGGTGTTTATTATAGTATTCAGTGATGAAAAATATCATGGTCAATTATGTTTCTGGAGGCCTAGTTACCAGTATCTGTTGTTGACCAGAAGATCTGATCCGGAGAATCAATCAAGGAGGCATCTACTTGATTGGTTACATTGGAAGACACATTACACATGATTGTACATATTGCATTAGTATGCAAGTGGCTGTCATCATGATTTGAAACCCTCGAATCTTGATGGACTGCTGCCATTGAATAAGTTTTATCAGTTCTTGTTTTAGTTAAGTCAGTCATGAGTCATTTCCTTTTGCATAGAGTCAAGTTTTTTAGTCATTTCAATTCGCATTGAGTCAGTTTCAGTCAAGTTTGAGTCAATAAATTGAGTCATGTTGGTTTTTCGGAATAATGGACTCCACAGCCCAATGGACGAAGGCATTGTCTGCTCACCCAAAGATCTGCAGTTCTTGGCACCTCCAAGGAGCTGCCATCCCTATTGGAGCCAATGTTAGTTTCAGTATTTACTGTCTTCCTCCAGTGATCAAACATGCTCTTACAAAGTGATTTTAAGGTTTCAAGGTAAAATTTTGTCATTTCAGTGGGTCTTCAAGCAAAAATTTGGTCACAAGGCATTCGGTCTAGGGTTCGATTTTTACCCTTGTCAAAGTTGTCCAAATGTCGGTCCATGTCATCATTCAGCTGAGTGCACCATCATTCAAAGAGTTTTAATTATCATTTCAAGTCCCACTGGGTCATTCTACACCTTGTTCATGCTTCAGTTGCACCTAGGTAAGGTCATTTCCCTCTCCTAGGGTTTTGAAAGCAATTTCTCTTGGGTGGTCAAATCATCGACAAAACTAGTATCCTGATGTTCATACACCTTCCCCTATCCTTAAAGTACCTTATCAAACATTTCCCATCACTGATATCCCCCAAATTCCTCATTTTTGCACAAACCCTAGTTTCTTGCTACAACCTGGCAATTTTCTAGGTTGGGCCTGTGTTTTCCCGTTTTGGACCCCTTCCCCTCACTCAATTTCATATATTCTACTTTCCCCTACTTCCTAACATCCCTACCTACTTTCCAAAATTCCCTCAAGAATTTAGAAGTTCCCTATCCCCTTCATGTCGCTTCATTTCGACAAATCTCTTGTTCCACGCATCGGGGTAGGTTTCACTCAAATGATGTTTCTGAGCACGGAAAGATGAATTTGAGAACACTGAGAGAGGGTTTTGTCCAGAACATTCCAAGGAAGAAAAACCTCATTCACTTTTTACACAGGTTTCATTATTTTGGAGAAATCTCAAAAATATAGTTGCCTCGGGAGAATTGATGCACCTCTGAAGTGACCTTGGGAAACTCACATTTTCTCCAACCTCAGTAGGCCAAATGACTTTCTTAATGATCCAAATGATAACTAGACACAAATATATTTCTGATGAGCTATCATGAGCTCAATTTTGAGTTGAGGAAGGCATTCAAAAGTTGACTGTAACAGCGCTCTGCCTTGAGGCAACCTCACTGGGCACATTTTGACCAGTCTTGGGCGATTTTCTTTTTGATAGGGAAAATGAACTCCAAATTGAAAAATTCTAGTTGTATTAGAAAGTAGACTCAAAGGCCTTTCCAACGCACTATGCTACACCCAATTTTTACACCGGGAAGGCCTCCAAAAGTTGCCTAGAAAAGAGCGCGACGCACAGAGAGAGCGCGGTGCACTAGGAGAGAGTTTCCAGTGTAAAATTTACATTGGCACGACACACACAGAGAGCGCGGCGCACAGGGAAAAAGGGGCTGAAATTGTGCCAAATCACCTCCAAATTTTTTGAAGCCTATCAAATTGAAAGGTAGGCTCTTTGACATCATTTTTCATGAAGTTTTATCGATGATATGATGGTTTATACCGATGTTTAAATGCAACCAAATGCATAAAATCAACCATAAGAAATCACCAAGAACCATGACGGCTAGGGTTGCTAAAGTGTGTTGGTAGTGCCAAGGTTCCATTCCACCCATCATCTTCCCCTCACCTACCATTTTTCCTATCCTCCCTTTCTCATTTTTCCTAATATCCCTGCCCTAAATTACTACCCAACCCTCTGCCCTATCCTTCCACTATTTGGTCAACATGAAACCCTAAACCCTACCCTATCAAAATACCCAAACTCCTCCCATGTCCCTAAACAAAATTCTCCCTATAACCCCTGTTCCCATTACATCATTCCCTTCCTAATACTCCCTGCTTCATTGTTCCCCTTGGTAACAGATATTACAAAGGCACCCAACCTCACACCATCCTCAAAGAGCAGCCTAATCACAGTCCATACTGCAGCCATGACATCACAGCATTCGTCAGAGTATGAGGAGGAGACCCACAGTGACACAGCTTCAGGAGAGAGATGCTAAGATCAAAGAGCTTAGGGACAAATTTTCTAAGGAAAATTTCATGGTTTGACTCCTAGAGCAGGATAATAAGAAATTGAAGGTGATTCAGATGAGCATCAAGAGCAAGTGACAAGGAAGAATCCAAATACTAGAGGACTCAAAAGGGAACTTCAGCAACAAAGGGAGCAGATGTCTTCGGTTGACCTAATTGCAGGAGAAATCAATGAAAATAGTGAGTTTTGGCGTGACAAAGTAAATTTCCATTTAAACAATCTTCTTAAGAGGGCCAAAAGAGACAACAAATTTCAAAGACACATGGCTTCTCATTGCTACACAAGGAATCAGGTCTCCAAAGTCAAAGTCAAGCAGTTGAAGAAAATACTCCAGGGAACCCTAATCAGGCAAAAAGAGAGGGTTAAGTTGGATTTGCTTGCTGATTCTTCCCTCAAAACAAACAAGGACAGGGACATGCTCAGGAACATGAAAGACCACAATTGGGCACGGAACAAAGTTTGCAAGGCACGAATAAGGAATTTGAAGGCAAACCTAAAGAAGGCATTAAAAAGGAAAAAGAGGCAAAAAGAGCATGATCGACTCCGGATATTGAGAGAGGCAATCCTTGGCCCACAATAACACTTAATGAAGAAGCTCCATACCAAATTTCAAGAAATTTGGAGCACATTTTGAAATTTTGAAATTTTTTGGACAAAAAACAGGAAATTCCTCCCTGTGTGTCGCGCACCCTTCTTGGCGCTAAACTTCTAGCACTCCAATCGAGAAAAGATTTGCATTTTTGGATTCATCATCGAAAAATACATCTACTGGTGTCTGGGCTAGAAATTTTGATAAGTTTTGGGTCTCCTAAAGGTCAAAAAACACCCAAAAATGGCCTTTCTGCCACTTTTTGGACACACAGAAAGCAGTCTTGGGAGAATGAAGATTTGGAGGGGTAAATGAGCTTCAAATTCAGAAATTCTAGTGGGGTTAGAAAATAGATTGGCTAAGATTTCAAACAAGCCCACTTGGGCACATTCTGGACACCTGCAAGTGCCCCAAAACAGGCCCAAACGTAGCGCAACGCACAGAGAAAAGCGCGCGGCGCACAGAGGAAAATTTTCCCAATTTTCTCCCGTTTCGTGAAATTTCGAGTCGCGACTTCTCCAAGTGGGCCCGGTCATCTACAGTTTGGTTTTTTGGCACCAAAAGCGGCATTTAAAGAGTTTTATCTCTAGATGGGCATCCATCCAAGTGGCAAAGAATGCAAAGGGTCACCCCAGCCAAATGTCATGCTTGAGAGCGTTGCACCTGTAACTGATAGTTGGCTATCCATCTCCATTTCGAAATGATTTGAGTAGCTTCCTAACCCCTGGGCATTCTATCTCTTCCTCACACATTCTATTTGTATGCAAGTTATTTGCAAAGGGTTGGTTGGCTTGTAACTTCTGGGAGACTGTGGGAAAGAAACTTTGTTTCTGCATTGTATATTTTTACAAAGAATTAATAAAAGGCAGTGGCTTTGTTTCATGAGATTCTTGTGGTTGTGAGTATAGCAAGTGTTTCTCTTATGTTTCATATGTATCTTGTTATGTTTTGTATTCCATTTCGCATTCATTTCTGGTGAAATGTTTCGAGTGAGATCAGGTAGAATTCAATTCTATTGCTCTACCTGTGGGAAAATTTCATGTGCACTTTTTCATTCTTATGTTGAAAAGGATTCATGTTGTCCATGCCCTTTTCACCTTCTTAATCGATCTCTCCATCTCCTTGTTATGTTCCATAGTTTCATTTTGTATTCATTTCTAGTGAGATTTTTCGAGTGAGATCAGATAGAATTCAATTTTATTACTCCACCTGTGGGAAAATTTCATATACAGTGTTCATTCTTCTGTTTGAAAAGGATTCATGTCGCCCATGCCCTTTTCAACTTCTTAATCAATCTTTCCATTCCGCCATATTTCAAAACTAAATTGTTATGCTTTCAGCCTACCTTGCCTCATGAAATAATCTGTACCTTCATGTTAAATTCTCTGTTAGTGTCAGTCTTTACGGCCTTCCTCCAGTGATCAAATATGCTCTTACAAAGCGATTTTAAGGTGTCAAAGTAAAATTTTGTCATTTCAATGGGTCTTCAAGCAAAAATTTGGTCACAAGGCATTCGAACTAGGTTTCGATTTTTACCCTTGTCAAAGTTGTCCAAATGTCAGTCCATTTCACCATTTAGCTGAGTGTACCATCATTCAGAGATTTTTCATTATCATTTCAAGTCCCACTGGGTCATTCTACACCTTGTTCATGCTTCAGTTGCACCTAGGTAAGGTCATTTCCCTCTCCTAGGGTTTTGAAAGCAATTTCTCTTGGGCGGTCAAATCATCGGCAAAACTGGTATCCTGATGTTCATACACCTTCCCCTATCCGTAAAGTACATTATCAAACACTTCCCATCACTGAGATCCCCCAAATTCCTCAATTTCGCACATACCCTAGTTTCTTGCTACAACCTAGCAATTTTCTAGGTTGGGCCTGTGTTTTTCCCTTTTGGACCCCTTCCCCTCACTCAATTTCAGAGATTCTACTTTCCCCTACTTTCTAACATCCCAAAATACTTCCCAAAACTCCTTCAAGAATTTAGAAGTTCCCTATCCCCTTCATTTCGCTTCATTTCGACAAATCTCTTATTCGACACATCGGGGTAGGTTTCACTCAAATGATGTTTCTGAGCAAGGAAAGATGAATTTGAGAACAATGAGAGAGGTTTTTGTCCAAAACATGCCAAGGAAGAAAAAATTCCTTCACTTTTTACATAGGTGTCATGGTTTTGGAGAAATCTCAAAAATATAGTTGCCTCGAGAGAATTGATGCACCTCTGAAGTGACCTTGGGAAAATCAAATTTTCTCCTATCTCAGTTGGCCAAATGACTTACTTGATGAGCCAAATGATAAATAGACACAAATATCTTTCGAATGAGCTATCCTGAGCTCAATATGGAGTTGAGGAAGGCATTCACAAGTTGACTGTAACAGCACTTTTCCTTGAGGCAGCCTCACTGGCACATTTTGACCAGTCTTGGGAGATTTAATTTTTGATAGGGCAAATTAACTCCAAATTGCAAAATTCTAGTTGCATTGGAAAGTGGACTCAAATACCTTTCCAACGAGCTATCCTGCACCCAATTTGGACACTGAGAAGGCCTCCAAATGTTGCCTAGAAAATAGCATGACGCATAGAGAGAGCGCGACGCACTGGGAGAGCATTTCCAGTGTAAAATTTACACTGGCGCGACGCACACAGAGAGCACGGCACACAGGGAAAAAGGGGCTGAAATTGTGCCAAATCACCTCCAAATTTTTTTGAAGCCTCTCAAATTGAAAGGTAGGCTCTTTGACATCATTTTTCATGAAGTTTTATCGATGATATGATGGTTTATACCAATGTTTGAATGCAAACAAATGCATAAAATCAACCATAAGAAATCACCAAGAACCATGATGGCTAGGGTTGCTAAAGTGTGTTGGTAGTGCCAAGGTTCCATTCCACCCATCATCTTCCCCTCACCTACCATTTTACCTATCCTCCCTTTCTCATTTTTCCTAATATCCCTGCCCTAAATTACTACCCAACCCTCTCCCCTATCCTTCTACTATTTGGTCAACATCAAACCCTAAACCTTACCCTATCAAAATACCCAAACTCCTCCCATGTCCCTAAACAAAATTCTCCCTATAACCCTTGTTCCCATTACATCATTTCCTTCCTAATACTCCCTGATTCATTGTTCCCCTTGGTAACAGATATTACAAAGGCACCCAGCCTCTTACCATCATCAAAGAGCAGCCTAATCACAGTCCATACTGCAGTCATGACATCACAGCATTCGTCAGAGTATGAGGAGGAGACCCACAGTGACACAGCTTCAGGAGAGAGATGCTAAGATCAAAGAGCTTGGGGACAATGTTTCTAAGGCCAATTTCATGGTTTGACTCCTAGAGCAGGATAATAAGCAATTGAAGGTGATTCAGATGAGCATCAAGAGCAAGTGACAAGGAAGAATCCAAATACTAGAGGACTCAAAAGGGAACTTCAGCAACAAAGGGAGCAAATGTCTTCGGTTGACCTAATTGCAAGAGAAATCAATGAAAATAGGGAGTTCTAGCGCAACAAAGTAAATTTCCATTTAAACAATCTTCTTAAGAGGGCCAAAAGGGACAACAAATTTCAAAGACACATGGCTGCTCATTGCTACACAAGGAATCAGGTCTCCAAAGTCAAAATCAAGCAGTTGAAGAAAATACTCCAGGAAACCCTAATCAGGCAAAAAGAGAGGGTTAAGTTGGATTTGCTTGCTGATGCTTCTCTCAAACCAAACAAGGACAGGCACATGCTCAGGAACATGAAAGACCACAATTGGGCACAAAACAAAGTTTGCAAGGCACGAATAAGGAATTTGAAGGCAAACCTAAAGAAGGCATCAAAAAGGCAAAAGAGGCAAAAAGAGCATGATCGACTCCGGATATTGAGAGAGGCAATCCTTGGCCCACCATAACACTTAATGAAGAAGCTCCAGACCAAATTTCAAGAAATTTGGAGCACATTTTGAAATTTTGAAATTTTTTGGACAAAAAACAGGGAATTCCTCCCTGTGCGTCGCGCACCCTGCGCGGCGCTAAAATTCTAGCACTCCAATCGAGAAAGGGTTTGCATTTTTGGATTCAGCATCGAAAAATACATCTACTGGTGTCTGGGCTAGAAATTTTAATAAGTTTTGGGTCTCCTAAAGGTCAAAAAACACCCAAAAATGGCCTTTATGCCACTTTTTGGACACACAGAAACCAGTCTTGGGAGAATGAAGATTTGGAGGGGAAAATGAGCTTCTAATTCAGAAATTCTAGTGGGGTTAGAAAGTAGATAGGCCAAGCTTCTAACAAGCCCACTTGGGCACATTTTGGACACCTACAAGTGCCCCAAAACAAGCCCAAAAGTAGTACAATGCACAGAGAAAAGCGCGCGGTGCAGAGAGGAAATTTTGCCCAGTTTTCTACCGTTTCGCAAAATTTCAGGTCGCGATTTCTCCAAGTGGGCCCGGTCATCTACACTTCAGTTTTTTGGCACCAAAAGTGGCATTTAAAGAGTTCTCTCCAGATGGGCATCCATCCAAGTGGCAAAGAATGCAAAGGGTCACCCCAGCCAAATGTCATGCTTGAGAGCGCTGCACCTGTAGCTGATGGTTGGCTCTCCATCTCTATTTCGAATGATTTGAGTAACTTCCTAACCCCTAGGCATTCTATCTCTTCCTCACACATTCTATATATTGTATGCAAGTTATTTGCAAAGGGTTGGTTGGCTTGTAACTTCTGGGAGACTGTGGGAAAGAAAATTTGTTTCTGCATTGTATATTTTTACAGAGAATCAATAAAAGGCAGCGGCTCTGTTTCATGAGATTCCTATGGTTGTGAGTATAGCAAGTGTTTCTCTTATGTTTCATATGTATCTTGTTATGTTTTGTATTCCATTTCACATTCATTTTTGGTGAAATTTTTCGAGTGAGATCAGGTAGAATTCAATTCTATTTCTCTACCTGTGGGAAAATTTCATGTGCACTGTTTCATTCTTCTGTTGAAAAGGATTCATGTTGTCCATGCCCTTTTCACCTTCTTAATCGATCTCTCCATCTCCTTGTTATGTTCCATAGCTTCATTTCGTATTCATTTCTAGTGAGATTTTTCGAGTGAGATCAGGTAGAATTCAATTCTATTGCTCTACCTGTGGGAAAAGTTCATATACAGTGTTCATTCTTCTGTTTGAAAAGGATTCATGTCGCCCATGCCCTTTTCAACTTCTTAATCAATCTTTCCATTCCGCCATATTTCAAAACTAAATTGCTATGCTTTTAGCCTACCTTGCCTCACGAAATAATCTGTACCTTCATGTTAAATTCTCTGTCCATTGAAGTCGAGTGGTCCCATAACATCCCAGAAACACAATCATTCACAAAATCATTCATTATTTTCATTTCCACTTACTAGCCTAAGATAAATAGTTCGTTTGAAAGTCATCTCAGTTCTTTTCTTTCATCTATTCACCGAGTGTGACTCGAAGAGAGCCCTCTCCTATTCTGGTAGGGCTAGCTACCAGACTGAGCGTGGTTTGTGGTTACCCTGAATTTTGT
>APFE030773638.1:0-10012 GCA_000404065.3 Pinus taeda
GTAGTCCTTTCTCTTGCTACCTTCATGAGACCATGTTGTCTCCTTTTCTTCTTCTATGGAAAATCACAATTTCAACCCCTCTTCTTCACTTTGAAGAGATACAATCTCATCCTCCTCCATTATTATGACAACTGTAGATGACTTCCCATCTCCATTATTCTCATAAGTTGCAACCATACAAAAAGATCCATTATGAAATAGATAAGGCTTTGTAGCCTCATTTGGGACCTCTGCTATTGAATCTCCATGTTGATCTAGTTCTTCTTTCCAGTTCATGAAAATTTCACTCAGCCTCCTCTCTTTATCTTCAAGGAGTGATCCTTCTTCGGGTTCACAATAGTGAATTTATCCTTGCTTAAGCTTAGCTGCTCTAAGTTATTCTTCCTCCATCTAGGCTCTTATCAAAGGCTTCATCCTCCTTTTCCTTATTATTATACCTTTGGAGTTCTTCCTCCTAAAGCTTTTCTGTTTGATAGGTATTATGAACCCCTTCCTTAAGTCCCACATTTGTATTTGAACTTCTTCCTTCTATTTTAGTAAATGAATTATGATGTTGAATCTCTCTTTTAACTCATCCATCTCCCTATCAAATTTCTCTTTTATTAAATTTCTCCTTATGTCATTTCCCTTAGCATTATTTTCTCCTCTGTTGTGGCCCTTACTCATACCATCATCATAAATAGCTATGCTCATCTCTTTCTTATTTTGCATGTGCTTCTCCATCATCATCATGAGTTTAAACATAGCCTTGTAACAAGCCTCACCTTACTTGTTACCTCAACACCTCACCTCCACCTGCCTATTAGTGTCTTTCTGATTCCGTCCATTGGAACCGCTTGAGCACCCTTTTCTCCTCCCTAGTTTTTTCCCTACTGCTCGCCTCTTTAGAATATCTTTCATTCTCTCTCTTTGAGGAATTGCTTTGTCCCCTTATTCTTTCCCATCTTAGCTATAAATATTCATATGTAGCCTCTTTTCTATGGGGTTTCATTTCCCAAAACCCTTAAGAACATGGTTGGTTCTCTTTCCTTCAAAAATTATAACAACTTCTCCTACTTTCAGGTTCCTCTTATATCAACTTATCTTTCTGCTCTAAGAGCTCCACATGCTCTTCTCCCTCTATCACAAGTTATTTTTCTATAATAGATACTACACGCACTTATCAAATAGAAAAACATTAAATACCATATTACCCGATAGGGTTCTTCTACCTCTAAGATATTCATATCACAAGTCTCCTCGCATTCTATTTAGAGCCTTGTTCCCCTATACTTGGTCCCGTTATCTTAAATTCATATAATTTTATGCCAACAATCTCCTTGTTGTCACCGTAGCTTTCCTAAACATTTACTGGTTACAAAAAACCCTGCAACACAAACATTTGTAATTTCATCCTAAAAGAGCGTTACTACACTGCCCTCCTCCAACATCTACCCAAGGAACTGAAAAACCGGGGTAAACATGTGGCGACGAGTTACTATGATATGACTCCACTCCATAAGTGTAGTTAAGGAAGTGGAACCGATGAACCAACGCTTTACATATCTCCCTTAGGTGCTACAGGACCCCCAAGATGTAATCCATCACTCCACATTCATGACCCGTGAGTCAACATAGCCTTTTAATGAATTAAAACCCTAGTCACTACCATGACATGGGAATTCATGCTACTAGCACCCTCCAGTCACTCCCACAATTCCTGCAAGGGAGATAATACAGTTGTTTTTAGCTAGTTTTGTGCCAGAGATTGTGATATTTAAGCCACTTTTTCAGGGCTAGTCTCCAACCACTGCCCAGAACTTGATGAGACTTTCCAACACAATAAATGAAATCAGGGAAAATCCTCTAACACAAAACTTGATCAAGGACTTGACCTAACCAAGACCAACCATGATATACATTTTGTTGAACACATCATGAGCATGTAATAAACAAGTCATATTCACATATCTGAGCATAGGGGTCTCATACTTATCTGAGAGTTGCCAAGAAGCATTGATGAATTTTCACATTAACTGCATTACCATCTATTAAGCCATATATTCATTTTCCATTAAGTGATTAACCAAAACATGATCGGAGCCATAAATTTTCACTGTCATAAAAGTCACTCATAACCAACATATAACCAACAAGAATATCAAGGATATAAAAACCATATAAGTCACATATAAAAAAGTATATTTACCCATAAAATACTAAGGGGAAAGAGAGGTCATATTGATGATTTCATAAGCCAACTAGTATGGGACTTCCACAAACTACCCGACCGTAGACTAGGCTTAACCAATTTTTTCTTTCAACTAGTCACCCTCATGCCATATTCCAAGTATGAATGTGGGATCTCATAAACAAAAATCAACCAAAATCATCTAGGGCTTCCAGAAGAAAAACCACCTCAACCAGTGATTCCACCTCACGATCGGACATCACTAAGCATCACCGGATTGGTCCCTATGGAAGTTGTCCAAGGCTCTAGAGTGTTTGTTCCAACTAGGGTTTTGAGGACTAGTAACTCAACCCACTGTTGACGCTGAGATTCTAGAGTGTTTGTGTAACTAGGGCTTCCAGGACTACTAACTCAACCTAGCAAGGGCTTCCAAAGTTTTTTTCCAACCAAGGCTTCCAGGACTAGTAAGTCAAATCAAGTTGTTATAGGGATTTGACAGTGTTTATCCAACGAAGGCTTCCAGGAACTAGTAACGCAACCCACAACGAAAGTAACATGAGAACCAATGAGAAAAAAGGGAAAGAAGCCCACAACACCATGACTATCTAGGAAATTGAAAGGCTAGGAAAAACCACTGTCAATCCAAGAAAATCTCCATGCCAATGACAGATGATAACCAAGGAACCACATGCATGTGCTATGCATGCCAAAACTAGCAAGGAAATCATACATGAAACTTGGTACCTACAAGAAAAATCCATTGGAGTTGTTGATATTGATGTCATCATCTGCTTTTCTTCTTTTCCTTTGCTTGATTCTCCAAATACAATGTATGACACACTCCTCCAAGAGTGCTCGAAGAAAACTCTAAGTGTCCAAGAGTATGAGAGAGAGAATAGAGAGAGCTCCATCAAAACTTGTTAAAAGCTTGCCAACTGATCCTCACAAGCCTTTTTATCAATGAGGCCTCTATTTTCTTCAATTTCCATTATTTTCCTTCATTTTCCTCGTCACATGCAACATGTGATGTTGCACCTTCCTTTTCTCCAAATTTCCATCATTTTCATAAATAAAATGCCAATTAATGCCTCTTTGCCTTTCCAAATCCTTTTCCATTTCCTTTGCCAATTTCCATAGCCATTAATAAACTAAACAAACACCCACACTAGGACATTTTGCCAAAAATTCATTTTGGAATACATGACCCATGACCATGACTTTTACATGGGTTTTTAACCAAGGTTGTTACAGAACCCTCACCCGTAGGGGAACATTGTCCTTAGTGTTCAATGAAATCCATAACCAACAAGATTATTGATATCACAACATACTTCCCATGCAACTTTATAAATTAGCTCGTTGCAATATTTTCAATTATCAAGTTGTTGAAAACATGACAATCATATTGTTTACTAGAACTTTATTACAAAACTCATTACGGTATTTACAATAACAACCACATTTTCTCAACAAAAAAATAACCATATTGTTTATGGAGCTTTATAAATCTAGCTCAATACAGTATTTACAATAATATACATCTATACACATATGCACATTTTCTCAACCAACAAATAAAAGAATACGATGCATGCATATGCAAGAAGGGAATCCAGAGGCCCACACCTCCACCCTCAAAGTAGTACTAGGATTCACCTCCTTCCCAGGAAGTTGAGAATCCATGTCAATGTCTAGCGCTACAATCTGGTGCTACTTGTCCTCTCAGTAAACAATTACCAGCTCATTGTTCTAGGGCAGATTCCCAATGTCCATCTAATTCCATTTGGCAATGCTAATGGCCAAAGCAAATCCAACCTTGACCTTCCCTTCTTTGCTACACAATCCTTGGGGCAATCTGGCCACGCCCATCTATGAAGTCACACACTTTCCAAGTTCCGCGAGCATCCCCTTCTCTGCTACATATTCCCTTGAGTGACCCCTCCCTTCGTAAGGTTTCCTCGCACCGGAAGATCTGAAAACCAAGGAATATCCATACATCCAAACCATCATACTAGTCATTGCATACTCATGGAAGTAAATGGACATTATTGAGTACTAGTGTCACACAATGGCCTTTCTTTTGAAGTGCTTTACTGGCATACTACTCCATGTTCCAATTTCCCACATTGCTATCGCTAATTATTGCAGTCTGTTTCAACACCCAACTATGCATGTTCGTGCATTCCTGTACCAAGCAGATAATTTCCATTAGATTCAAAACAAATTGAAATAAATCCAAATCATACCTCATCGATGGTTTGTCAATAAGGTACACTTGCAATCGTGTTCACTTCCTATCATAACAAGTCAAAACTAGTTTTTTGATCAAATCATCATGAATAAACGTATCACATCTGGTTAGCTCAAAACAGAACCATCATAAATTAAAATCATGAATTTCATAAAATCATCATAAACCATAATCATAAATGAAATGTATATATCATAAGTCTGAATGATAAATCACATGCATAATAAAACTGAAATAAAATACTAACACTTATCCTTTAATCGGTCCTTTACTTCTACCTTTATCCCTTGTCCTTTTCGTACACACACTAGATTGGTTGCCACATCCAACAAACACCTAGTGCCTTTTTCTTTTCTTCAGTCACGTACACATACACAATGTACATCACAACACATACATCCACACACAACGTACGACACCCCACAATGCATACACCTATGCCTTATATGCATCACAACACATATACCTATAGCCGGTGTAGAACACAACACAATACATACTCCTACATCCGGTGTAAAACATAGTACAATACATGTACTACACAAAGTACAACAGAACAAATAAAGATGCCATGATACCACAACTACATAATGCACATTCATAGTACTACATGTCTGCAACACATTATGTAGGACATGCGCACAATACCACACATACATTAGTACCATATGCACAACATGTACACAGTGCCACGTGTACACAACACCACATGCACAACGTGTGCACAACAACACATGTACACGGGACCACCTACACAACATGTACACAATGCCACATGTACACCACACCACCTGTATGCTTTGTACATAATACCACATGTACAAAACACCACATGCCCTACATGTACACGACACCACATTTACACAATGCCACACGCATGCCATGTACACAACACCACTTGTACAACATGTATACAATGCCACATGCACACAACACCACATGTAGAATCATGTACTCAAGACCATATGTACATAGAACCACATGTACATAACATTTCATATACAACACGTACATAGCACCATATGTACACAAGACCACATATCAACCATGTGCATAGTACCATATGCACACAACAAGCATATCCATCATTTGCACACTACAATATGTACACAACACCACATATCCAACATGTACATAGAACGATCAAAACCCAACACTGCATACACAAAATGCACACAAAAACATATATACAATAGGCACACAACAACATAGGTACAATCACTAAATCTATAATATGCAAAACATATACACGATAGTAGCACTGTACATCCGAAACCACACTGTATCTAACAAGCACCCTTGCTTCCAATGTCTCTCCGTCATCCATGCTTATCCTAGCATGTCACAGATGATGTTGTTTTCATTCCGTTGATGTATCTGTTAGTATTGCATGTCCTTAACGTAAACATAGACATAGTATAAACACATAAATTCCATTCATATCCACATGATATTGAGCTTGTATATATTTCGGGGTTACTCTTTCCACTTGATTCCTCATAAGCCATGAACCTCTTCATATTATTCACATGCATAAGAAATCATTCATCCAGCAGAATGATCGTTGATGACCATGTCAAACTAAAACATACATACATACATACATATATACATATAATATCCGCATAAAATAATCATGATCCCTAAGGACCCTATCAGACAACTGCATACACACACACACATATATACATATATAGACATCAACATAATCATGATCAACATAATTACCAAATATCATAAGGTCTACATTAAGAGAACGCCCTTTATCCATGCAACACATGCACACTATTCAGAACAGCAATCCCCAACATAGCCTAGGAACTTGATGCCTCAAATCCATTTACTCTACCTTCCATGGTACCTTCCTCATGAGTTCTCTGTAATCATCCATTTACCGCAATGGACCCAACTGACTATCATACTCTTGCCTTCAGCTACGATTATGCACGCATCATGCTTCATCCAGACCTCACATTACCTATTGGTATTCATTCATCTCTCCCTTAGTTCCACTACCTTTCCTCCTTCCCAAGCAATTACCAAGAAAAAACATAAAATGCAATAACAAGAAGAAAATCATGAAAACTAACAATAATACGACACCACAAACAAAGTGGTATGACCATATATTAGACATAAACAAAACTACAAATCAAGCGCAAACAAATCACAAAGCACTGAAAACATAAGACTCTCAACAGACATCATGACTCAATCCCATGGCTTCCCAATGCTTCCAAAGGAATTCTTAACCTGATCCTTCTCCAAGATTTCATGCCAGTCTCTTTTACTATGCAATCCCTACATCATACTTCCATAAATAGATAATTGGTAGTGCATAAATAATCATAATAATATACGAGTTACCTTGCCTTGTTGTGCCAAGCATGTTTCCTTGCAACTGAACACATCCACTCCATTTGTCAAGGACCCCAATCATTTGATGAAACTATCCATAACTAGAACTAGCTATTATACCTGTCAAATACATCTTTATGAATATAACACATATCCATATAATCTCAGAAAAATTCAAGGTTAATAAGACTTCCTATATTCATGAAAGAACTCATTCGTTTGGAGTTGCGATCTCCAAACATAGCCAGAGGAATTATTACCCAATTTCTTCCTTTTACCATTTTCATTGTTTCAATCGAGTCTTACTATGTACTATCACATCACTCAACTGTTAGTTAGATAAACACATAGACTATTACCTTGTCATGCTAATACCAAGAAAGTTTCCCTGCAACTTCTCATACATGTTGATCACATGTTCCAAATATCAAGACAAGATATATATTAATTTGAAATCAACCTTTACCAAGTCTAAAAACCATGTCATAATGAACAATCAACTCACATTCATCAGTCATAATACATACTGCTACAACTATCACCTACCTACACTCAAGTACATATCAACTGTCTCAACAAATATGTATTAGTACAACCATATTAAAACAAGATCATTTCTTTAAGAAATCTTATAGACACATACTCATATCACGCAATTAATCAGACATTCAAACAACATATAAATGACATAATAAAAACTCAAACATCTAATAGACAACATCAACAAACTTATACCTTAATGTATCTTAGGGGAGATTATCTTGTCTACAAAAAAAATATAGATTAGCCATATATAACTTCACAACATATCAACTCAAAAATAGATAAGGTAATGATATCCATAATAGTAACTAGCTAACATGTTCACATCATAAAATCATAAACTATCATCATTCATGCCTAACAATCACATATGCACAATAATTATATATTAGTATGACATAATATCACAAATATGTGGACCGTACTTGAATGTCATAGCCCTAACCATCTGTATAGGCCAATCAAAATCAACACAATGCATACAACATCAAGATCTCAATGCAATAACCGTAATCATCCGGTTAACTAACATATAACAACAGCAAGTTAACATATAACATACATATAGCACAATCATCAAGTTAGCTATCATACAAAAAAAAGAGTTAACATATAACATTCTCATCAATAACTTATAGCATAATCATCAAGTTAACTAAGTTACATAAAACAACAACAACAATGCATATAACAAGTTACTACCATGCATGATTATCTAACATATGTGCATATGACCACACTGAAGAACTAACATGTATCATACATGTAACAATAACAACAATAAAATGACAAGCATGTACATAACCCTAATTCTTATAACAACCATTAACCAACATACCTGCATGCCAAACATACAATACCTATATGATGAAATACTCTTACCCCAAAGTCTAGTGTTGCAACCTTGCTCTAATAGTCTGCATCTCCTACTTTATCTCAACCAACACATCAACATGATAACATACCAACAACATCATGATGATCTAAAGTGCCTACAACGACCTCATGCATGACAACCATAACCATGAAAATGCATGCATAATAGTCACATAGACAACTAACATGCATAACAAATGCATATATAACCGACATGTACTCATGACGACCACATCCACCAATAACACCATCAACTTTCACATGAAAACACAAATAAAACCATGACCACCACCATGCATACAGAACAAGCACATAGACCATAAGTATAAGGAACGCATATGAAATCGACATGTATGCATGACCAACACATCACCTATCTAGTCCAAGGGTTGAACCATGCTCTAATACTACTTTGTAATGCTCTCCTCCTACATCTACCCACGTAACCAACCAACTAGGGTAAACATGTGATGAAGAGTTAATATGATATGATTAAAATCCCTAAGTGTAGTTAAGGAAGTGGAACTGACAAACCAACACTTTATAAACCTCCCTTAGGTGCTACAGGACCCCTAGGAGCTAATCTACCACTCTAGGTGCCCAACCCCTGAGTCAACCTAGCCTTTTAATGAATTAAAACCCCATTCACTCACATGAAATGGGAATTCACATGATTGGGACCCTGTAGTCACCCCGAAAATGCCTGCAAGGGAGAGATTATAGTCTTTTTTAGCAGGTTTTTGCCAAAGACTGCGAGCTTTAAGCCACTTTTTCAAGGCTAGCCTCCAACACAAAGGAAAATCTAGCCTCTAACACAAAACTAGATCAAGGAATTTACTTAATTCAACCCAACCATGATATACATTTCATCGAACACATCATGAGCATGCAATCTATAGGTAATAATAACAAATCTAAGCATAGGGGTCTCATACTTATTTCAGTCTCACTAACAAGCATTGATGCCTTATCATATTAGTTTCATCACCATCTATTAAGCCATATATTCATTTTACATTTAGTGATTAACAAAAACATGATGAGAGCCATACATTTTCACTGTCATAAAAATCACTAATAATGAGCATATAACCAACATAAATATCAAGGATATAACAACCATATAAACCACATATAGACAAGTATATTTACCCATAAAATACTAAGGGGAAAGAGAGATTTGGTTGATGATTGCATTAGTCGACCATGTATGGGACTTCCACGAACCACCTGACCATAGACTAGGCTTGACCAAATATTTATTTCAGCCAGTCACCCCTGTGCCATCTTCTAAGCATGAATGTGGTATCTCATAAAATAAATTAATCAAAATTGTCTATGGCTTACAAAGGCCAAACCACCTCAACCCTCAACTAGTGATTTCACCACATAGTCAAACATCACTATAAATCAATAGATTGGTTTCCACCCAATTTTTCCAAGGCTCCAGGGCGTTTGTTCCAACCAGGGCTTCCATGATTAGTAACTCAATCCATAGTTGTCATCGGGATTCAAGAGTGTTTGTTCAACCAAGGATTCCAGGACTAGTAACTCAACCCACCAAGGGCTTCCAGAGTGCTTTTCCAACCAAGACTTCCAAGATTAGTAACTCAACCCAAGCTAATACATGGTTTCCACATCATTTCTCCAACCAAGGCTTCCAGGAACTAGTAACTCAACGCACAATAAAAGCAACATGAGAACCAACCAGAAACAAAAGGAAAGAAACCCAAATACCATGACTATCCAAGAAATGGCAAGGCTAGGCAAAACCACTATCAATCAAGAAAAAATATCCACGTGAATGGCAGATC
>APFE030773645.1:0-40745 GCA_000404065.3 Pinus taeda
TGGGAGAAGCATGCTCAGGGAAGAGGAAGCCCAAGTGGCTTCAGGACACTTTGAGAGATGCCACATCTGTTGCTGAGCCTAAGAGGCTGGTCAGAGAGAGTAGACCACTTGAGAGGTTTTGTAGCTATATGGCAAAGGCTACTAGCATCCTTGACTCTTAGCCTTCTAGCTATGAGGAGGCAGCTAGCCAACAGGTCTGGAGAGAGGCCATGCAGGAGGAGTATTCTTCTATCATGAAGAATGATGTTTGGGAAGTGGTGCCGAGGCCTGAGGGCAAATCCGTGGTTACTTCCAGATGGCTTTACAAGGTAAAGCATGTTGCAGATGGCAGCATTGAGAAATTGAAAGCGAGGTTTGTGGCTAGAGGGTTCTCCCAGGTAGAGGGAGTTGATTATGAGGAGACCTTCGCTCCCGTGGCTCGATATACTTCGATTCGCTCCATTATATCGATAGCAGCAGAGATGGGTTGGAAGATCCACCAAATGGATGTGAAGACCGCACTTCTCAATGGCTTCATACATGAGGAGGTGTACATTGAGCAGCCACAGGGCTTTGAGGTGCATGGGAAGGAGTCCCATGTGTGCAGACTGAACAAGGCCCTTTATGGCCTGAAGCAAGCTCCCAGAGCTTGGTACTCCAAGATAGATACATACTTGCAGGGGATGGGTTTCACAAAGAGTGAGGCAGATCCGAATCTTTAATATATTGTGATAGGTGAGGAGCCTCTCATTCTGGTGCTGTATGTGGATGACTTGGTCATTACAGGTGCAGAGAGACTCATAGAGCACTGCAAGAGAGATCTTGTGGCAGAGTTTGAGATGAAGGACATCGGCTTGATGCATTACTTTTTGGGTTTGGAGGTGTGGCAGGAGGAGGGCATTTCTTCCTGGGGCAGGGGAAGTATATTGTGGACATCCTTGGCAGATTCCACATGGAGGATTGTAAACCCATGTCGACACCGATGATCACAAACTAGAAGAAGCTTCATGCTTCAGATTCCGAGTTGGTGGATCCCACATTGTACAGGGAGTTGATTGGTTCCTTGATGTATTTGGTCAACACTAGACCAGATATTTGTTTTGCAGTCAACACGATGAGTTAGTTTATGTGTGAACCTAGGAATGTTCACTGGGTGGCTACAAAACACATTTTGCGGTACTTGCAGGGGACGGTGGATTATGGTCTGGACTACAGGCAGGGGGATGGAGTGAGATTGGCAGGTTATACTGATTCTGATTGGGCAGGTTGTGCTTCTGATAGGAAAAGCACTTCAGGGTGTTGTTTTGGGTTGGGTTCGGCAGTAGTGTCATGGTTCAGCCGGAAGCAGCAGTCAGTAGCATTGAGTTCAGCGGAAGCAGAGTATATGGTAGCCAGTCTAGCTAGTTGTGAAGCCATCTGGCTTCGCAAGATGTTGTTTGACTTATTTGGTCAGCCGTTGAGACCTTCAGTGATTTACTGTGATAATCAGAGTTGCATTAAACTCACGAAGAATCCAGTATTTCATGACAGGTCAAAGCATATCGAGATCAAATATCATTTCATCAGAGACTATGTTCAGAAGGGAGCTGTGAAGCTTGAGTATATTCCCACTAATGAGCAGGTTGCAAATATTCTTACCAAAGCCTTACCACGGGGCAAGCATGTCTACTTCAAAGACAAGATGGGTGTGGTGAGGAACACCTTCCTCGGTAAGAGGGAGTGTTGAAATTTGGTACCGGAGGACAGGTGATTCCCTAAGGCTTTTATCTTTGGCCTAGGGAAAAGTGTCCAAAAAGAATTTAATTTTTCTCCTAAAGTGACTTTATAATTTTTATAAAGTCAAATCTAATTTAAAAGTGACTTTACGTGATAAAGTTACTAAAGTCTAATTTTAAAGTGACTTTAATAAAGTCAATGTAAAATTAGAAAGGAAAAGTGACTTTGGAAATAAATGACTAAGTGGGTCTTTATTAAAGTGGGTGAATTAAAAAATAGAAAGTGAGATTTAAATGAGCATTTAATCTCAGCCCTAGATCTCAATCTATTTCAGCCATTGGATTTAGGGATTCCCCAAAAGTCACTTAGGGTTAGATTAAAGGAGGGAAAGGAGAAAAAGGTCATTAATTCTTTCATGAGCAGATTGAGAGAAGGAGAGCAAAAGAGCAAGGGAGATTTCTGGACAGTGAGGAGAAAGAGGCAGCAACTTGGCACACATTCCAAGGCAACGTTTCAGCAAGTTCGTACAACTGAGTTAGCACACAGTGAAAGGAAGATTTTGAGCACGATTTTCTAGAAAGGCCGTACAACAGTTTTGGTTCAGATTCCAAGGAGGCCGTATAGCAAGTTAGCACAGAAATCGAGGAGCAGAAAATCTAAAGTTTACTGGCACATTTTTCAAGGGAGGTCATACAGCAAGTGGGTGTACCTCGGCACGCTTTTCTAGGCAGAAATCCGTACAGCTATACTGCTGTTTTTCTGCACATAAATCGAGGAAAACCGTACAGCAACATTTATGGCAGCTTGCACGCTTTTCTAGGCAATCCGTACAGCAGCATTTAAGGCTGAAATTTGGGCACAAAAATCGAGGAGGTCGTACAACATTTATTGTTGTTCTGTTTTGTTGATTGCAAGTTTTTTCCAGTTCGCTGTGAGGCACGGAAAACGAGATAAATTGTAAAAGTTTGTTTGCTGATTTTTTTGCTGAATATTTCTCTCATTATAAAAAGCATTTTCCAGAAATAAGGAGCTTTCGAACTGGTTTTCCCCAAGAGTTGTAGGGGGTTTTTCCAGGGTCACCTTGACCAAAAATAACTGTGTTTAAATGTGTTGAATGGCTATTTGTATGTGCTAATATTTATTTCTGCATTTTCCAGCATTTTGTAATATTTCCAGAATTTGTGTTTTTAGCAAAATTTATTTTCCAGTTGTTGAATGTATGGATATGGGAAAGGACATTTAACTATTTTGGAGAAACAAGGTGAAACTTAAAACCGGGGTGGGAAATGAGAAATTTCTACACCCCTAAGCCATGAAGGCCTCTTCTTAGAAGAGGAAGGCTCTTGTGGAGGAGGATCAACAGGATCCATAGGTTCTTCCACATCAGGCATCGTCTCGTCTTCTTTTTCCTTTGGTTCCCTGGTGTCAGCTTCCTTAGATCATCTTACAGTAGGAAGATTGTCAACTTTGCTAAGAGCCATATCTTCGTCAAAGATGACATCATGACTAATTTCGACTTCCCTTTGACCAACCACAAATTCTATAGCCCTTAGTATTTTCGCTATAGCCCACGAAGATTCCTTTCTTTCCACATGCACCCAATTTATTCCTTTTCTCCTTCAGCATATGAAAATAAACAGGACATCCAAAAATTCTAAAATGAGATACGTCAGGCTTCTTACCAATGAACATTTCCTCGGGAGTCTTGGAACCCAATGCTTGATGAGGGCATCGGTTTTGTACATATACGGCAGTATTTGCAGCTTCGGCCCATAGAAACTTCAAAAGTCTTTGACCATGGAGCATAGCACGGACAGCTTCCACAATCGTACGGTTCTTCCTTTCCACCACACAATTCTGCTCAGGAGTATATGGTGTAGTAGTCTCCCTCTTAATGCCAGCCTCTTTGCAAAAGTCATGAAACTCATTGGATTCATATTCAGTCCAATTATCAGTCCTTAAGATCTGATCTTCTTTTCGGTCTGATTCTTGATCAAGGTTTTGAAGTGCCGAAACCAGGAGAACACTTCATCCTTCTTTTTCAAGAAGTATATCCAAGTCTTGCGAGAATAATCATCTGTAAAAGTGAGGTAATATAAATATCCTCCCAAAGAGTTCACAAGCATCATATCGGATATGTCTGAGTGAACCAACTGCAATATATCGGAGGTCTTGCTTTGGCTTGAGGGGAATGGTCCCCTTTTGAGCTTTCCTTCAGCACATCCTGGACATACACCTTCTTGCTCTAATCTGAACTCAGGCCTCCCGATCACCATTTTTCTCACATCGAGTAGAGCTTTATAATGAAGGTGAGCAAACCTTCAATGCCATAGTTTGGACTGAAGAGATGTGTCACAAGACATGACACCCAGCGGACTTCCTCCGACCTGATATAATGAATCAACTCAAAACCCAAGAGTGAAAGCATCTTTAAAGTTCTTTTTCCATACACATACCTTGCCATCGCTAAAGGCCACCTTGTAGCCTTTGCCTTCCATTGCCGAAAAGGACACTAGGTTTTTTTTGAGATCAGGTACATATAATACATCTTGTAAATGAATTGTATTCCCCTTATTCAATTGAAGAGTGACATTCCCTACGCCTTTCACGGGATATTTTGAATTGTCCCCAAGAACAATTTCCAGGTTGGTCTCCTTCTCTACCAGATTAGAGAGAGCTTCTTTATAACCAGTGAAGTGCCTTGAGGCACCACTATCAATAAGCCAATTTCCCAGCGAGTCCGGGGGAGCAATAGTAGAGAGAGTTGCTGGTAGATAATATTCATCTTGCTTATTGTTAACAGTGTTAGATTCATATCTGGAGTTCCTTGCCTTCTTGAAGGGTTGTCCTCTTCCTTGATTTCCGACATTTCTTTTACCTCTGCCATTTGACCTGCCATTCCTTTGATTGCCTTGAGAGAGATTTTGATCATCATCCCAGTGTGAGTCCCTTTTATCAGGGCACTCCCTTGCATAGTGGCCCGTTTTATTGCAATTGTAACATCGTCCTTTTCTTCCACCCTTTGGTCCAGCCTTTCCTTTGAATTTAGCCTCGGAATTGTTTCTTCTTTTAGCATGAGAAGAAAAGGCAGAGGGGTGGCCTTTAGGTACGGGTATTTCTTGCTCTTCCATCCTTGTTTCTTCTTGAATGCAGCTAGCCATCAATTTCTCAAATCCAGGAATTGCATTATTGTTGAAAAGAGTAGTCCTAAATATATACCATTCAGGTGGCAGTCCTCCAAGAGTTGTGAGTGTCATTTCCCTGTCAGGAATTACTTCCCCAATAGATAGGAGATCATCCTTGATCCCGGTGATCCTTAAGAAATATGCTTGCATACTCTCATCTTTACCCTTCTTAATTTCCTACAACTTATTTCTAAGGAACAAAACTTGATTTCCATCATTAACTTTAAATAAACTCACCAGTCTATTGTAGATTTCCTTGGAGGTGGTCAACTTGGAAACATAGGCCACCAGGCGCTTGTCGATAGAGTCCCGGATGATCTTCCTTGCTTTGACTTCTTCCTTGGTCCATTTGTTCCTAGCAGCAGCAGATGCATTTGATGGAGGCTCAACAATCCTGCCTCTCACATGCTCCAACACTTCCTGCTCTTCTAATGTAAGATTGAGAGACATCTTCCATCCGTGATAGTCAGACTTCTCACAGAGTTTGTCTTCAGCAGGGAAGTGTGTTGAGGACCCCATGATTTCTTTATCATAGCCTTGCCAACCTTCTCATAGGTGATTGCTCTTGCTCTTGCTCTTGCTTGGGCTTTGTCTTCACCTCAGCTCTTAAACCATGTTAATTTATGGTATGTTCTATGCTTAGAGTAGTTTACTTATTTTTCTTCTTATTAGCCACAGATTAGCAATCACATATACATAAAGTGTAGATAGAACATTAAATGATCAACAGAAAACAAGCCAAGACAAGAGACACAAGATGTGGCAGCTAACCAGGGACAAACCCCAATGCGGGGAAACCCTTTGATCAAATCTTCTTTTGTCTTCAATAGTTTAGCAGAGAGAAATAGTACAAAATTAGAATTCTGTAATTTTATATTAGCAGCAGCAAACCCTAGATCAGCGAAGTCAAACTTCGTCAAGCGAGTGGAAATTGACCTCCAATATGTTTGGTCAATTTCTGGTCAGCTAACCCTCGAACAACCCTTGAACAACCCTAAAAACGCAGTCAAACTGCAGTTCACTGAAGTCAACTTGCTGCCCCAAACTAGGGTAGTCAACGTCGATCAAACCAGAGGTCAGATCACCTCGGTTTTCGTGCCAAAATCTGCGGCCTACCTAGGAGAGGTAGCCACACCAAATCCACACTCCTAGATGGTCAACACTTGGTCAACGTTAGTCAAAGAGATGACCTGCAGCCCCTGCGTCCTTCTTCCTGCGTCTGCCTTGCCCTACTGCATCTTCTTTTCCAGCCACACGTGTGAGAGAGAGAGAGGCTCCTTTGATGCGTAGGAGAGAGAGAAGATGAGTGATGAGATGAGTTGCAAATGACTCAACCTCTCTTCTATTTATATGAAACGTTGGGCATGTGTGCCACACACTTTGCTGTTGGCCGACCTTGATAATTTATCAAGTAATTAGAAATAAATTCATATCTCCATAAATACTTGTCGAAATTGGATGATCTTTAGATCAATCCTACACCTCTCAACGAGAGCAATCTAGGAAAAATATCAGCAGCCATAAATAAGGTGACCCACGTGGAGTTTGGCCCTAGTTGCCAATTTTAACAAAAGGAGCTTCCAAAACCCTAAAATCCTTATTGAACTTGGTTTCCCAAGTGCTTTCTGAAGAATTAACTTTTCAAAGGTATAAGACCACACGAGACCAAGTGGACCCAAGTTAGATTAACGGGAGGGAGTTTAGCAACCAATGATGTTCTTAACCTAAACAAGGAATGGGAAAGGATCAAAACAAGAGTTTCCACTTAGAGGTGCCAAATTGATCCTATGAGGTACTAGTCTAGGGAACACCAATCCAAAGTTTGGTCTCAGGGCTAGGGCTTGGGATATCTCGCAATCCCACCATCGGAATTTCTTCAAATTTGGAGGAGACCTTGAGGACACACCAGCGCAGTAGAGGCTAGAAGATCAATCTTTTTCTATGGCTACTTTGTCAGAAAAATGATGCCCTAGGAGGCCCAGTGTGGCTAGACCTAGAAAAAGAGGGAAAAGTGAAGAAAAAGAAGTTGTAAGGTAATCACCTTATGGTGGATCAGTGCCTAATTCCTTTGGGGATACGGGGTCAAGAAGAATTATGAGAGTGGATCTCGTTTGTAGCTCAAGGAGTCTATAAGAGCAACTTTGTTTAGTGTTAGGGCAAAAAAAAAAGAGAATGAACTTAAAGCGTTTATACTTCGTGTGCAAATCAAGATAACTTCGATCTCTAGGAAAATTCATTCAACAAACATGGCATATGCATAGAGATATGCTATATAGAAACATAATTCCACAATGAAGCAGAAAATGCATGCAGCAATTAGCCCTAAAATAGCAAAAATCCCATGATTAATGTATGTGAAAAGTAAAAGAAAATAACATCAAAATTGTACTTACATGTAAGAGAATATATCCAACAACCAATACAATTGCCAATTAAGAAGCTCCAAAATAAGAAAATGCAATCCAAACATCAAAATTCATCCATGCTCCAATTTCGTCCACTAAGAAGGAATTGTGAAATTCTCAAGAGAGAGAATGATCCAATCCAAGTGATGATGAGAAATGAACTCTCATCATTTGAATTTATACTCTTCTAATGAGTTTGATTTACCTATTTGAGCCTACATTAGCCCATCAAATAAAAATAATTTGCAAATAACTAACTTTTGGTGACAAGCCCACCAAACTAACTCATAAACAAAATAACAAGCCTTTAAAGAGGTTGAATAACCAATAATGCATGTCGTTGGGTTCTCTAAGAGGCCTAATGACGTCCATAAGTGCCAAAATGATGAATTGGACTTCCAAAAGTAATGGACAACGGGTTGGCCCCTTGTTCTCCACATAATAAACCTGTGGTGCTCCCAATGGTTGTGAGGGCACACAAGTGACCTCATGGGTCTCCAAGTAAGTCGAAGATGTCTATAGACTATCTGTAAGGGCTCGGATGATGGTGTATGTGATGCCACATCAGCTTACAAGTCTTGGGTCATCTATCAAGTGCATGGTACAACTGTGGGGTTGGCTAGGCAAAGGTGAACCAAGTCCATCTTCCTCGTCCAAAGGTGAATCTCGAGCAATCTCTGAATATCTTTGGGGATCCATAGAGTGTTGCCTACTGTTGTGGAGGCCCATGGCTCTCAACACACACCCTACATGTGCCAATGTAGCCCTCTGGAGGGTTAGGACCCCGTGTAGGGAGATCAAATCCAAGATGGAGACCACCTGCAGTCCTGCATATGATCCAATGCGTCCCCTAGCCTTCCAGTACAACAAGTCATCAAGGAAATCGAGTAAAAGAGCTTACAAACCATGGGCAATAGGTGGGGACTTCATAATGGCATGCCCTTCCATAATGGGCTTTGGCATGTGCTAATGTCTCCAAGCTCCAAATGGGGTTAACCAAATATCTTGTTAAGTGGTTTCTACTTCTTAAGGGGATAATATGTCCAAGGTACATCCTTTAAAAGGTGGTGGCATGTGGTAAATGGATGAATGGAGTAAGGTAAAAAGGAGCAGCCCTGGGCCACATACTGGGGTACAAGGGTAGCTAGTAAAAGGGAAGCCTAGACTTGGGTATATAATGTATAAGAGGGAGCAATCGTGGTACATGAGGTGCCCTGGCCTTGATTTTTCCACCCTTCTTTATATGTCTTTTGCCTTTTATGATTTTTCTTTAATTAATTGTTTGGGGGGCTCAAGGGGTAAGAGCATGATGTGTGAGATATAGCAGTGGATACCCCTTTTGCGGTTCATTCCCCACTAGGGGTCGGGACAATCATGGGTTCCTAAATGATAAAGGAGGCTCATCTAGGGCCTATAGGAACAAGGGTGATGGCCATGATGATGGGGTAGAGCTCATATATTGGCTTTTGCCCACGTGCTAAATGTGGCTGTCAAGGCCATCTTTTGCATTTTGTCGTACATTTTCCTGTTGAATGTGGTTAATTGTGCTTTTATTTTTCTTTTCAACTGCATCAACCTCTAGGGCGTCATTCTAGGCCCAACCCAAGGTGTGGGCAAGGGGAAGGGGAAAACTATCCCTATGTGGACCGAGTGGAGGAATGTAGACCCAGGTGGGTGAAATTATAGATGGGGCTATAATGAGTGGAAAGGGAGTAATATATATGGATGAGGGAGCGGTACCACGCAACCAAAATCGGGGTTTCCAACGTAATACCATTTGTAAAGCCAAAAGGTCAATAAAAGAGATCCCACGGGACTACAATCCAAGGTTAACATCCAAAAGGGGTCTAGGGGACACGAGCACAGACCTAGCTCATTTTTTCCGTCGAATCCCCCCATTAATCCATGGCCAGAAGTGTCCATGATAAGCAAACTATAATACTCAATTACCAAACGACAAGGCATACCTTCAGGTTCAGGAGGCCCACCTTCAAACATACGATCATGGCAGATGGGTGATGGACCACATGGCTGGCTCAGGTGGCGGAGATGTGGCACAACGAGCTAGTTGGTGGTTGCAAGGGGCTGCTAGCTGCCAGCTGAAGACCATCTTAGAGAAAAAAATTATCCTACGGACATCACCCACAAAATAGTGGGTAACATCTGGCTCCAACTGGGACGTGATCTCTCGAAGAAGTGGACGAATGTTAAAATTGGCAACTAGGGCCAAATTCCACCTTAGGACAGCTCATATGATGGAGATGATTATTGCATTGGATTCCTCTTTTCAAGAGGTCCAATTTTGATATAAAGATCATCTTATTTTGACAAGCAGAAGTGGAATTTTGAATTTATTCTCTCTCATGCACAAATTGTCAAGGTTGGCCTCAGTCAAATGTGGGCTCAAGAGGCCCAATAGATGTGTCTCCTCACCCTCAATGCCTTGTATAAATAGGAGTGAACTCTCTCCTCATTTCGACATCACACATCTCTCTCTCCCCTCTCTTGATTGATTCGTACAGCTTGGAGGCAGTTTTCTCTAGTTCACATGTGTGGCAGGAGGTCGAATTCTTATGGGGAAGAACAGGTCGAATTTCAGGAAAACAAATTAGCGTTGACCAACATTGACCAGGGCAACCTCTGTTGACTTCAATTTTAAGGGCAGAAATTTGATATTTGGAGGCCACATTTATTGGCACGGATATTGAGGAGTTTGGGATAGTTTGACCAGGGTTGACTTCAGATCTGACTGCATAAATTACAACAATGTTTTCTCTCTCCTTTGACTGGGTCTGACTAAACTGTTTTGGGCTGACTTTGACTCTCCTAGAAAGCCGAATTGGATTGTTGTTGACCAAGTTGCTTGGAGGACATTTTGGTGCTGCTTTAACCAACGTTGACTTTCTCGTTAGGTTTGCAGTTTACTATTGTTAACTGCTGATTTTGACAGGATTGTTTTGGGCAAGTAAATTTGATATTTGCACTCTCTCTCTCTCTGCTGAACTATTGAATAATAATAAGAAGATTTGATCAAAGGGTTTTTCCCACATTGGAGTTTTTCCCTGGCATCCGCCAAATCTTGTGTCCTCTTGTATTCGCTTGTCTTATGCACACGTTTTTAGGTTCTATCTGCATTTACTATCAATGTGTTCAAGTTAATGTGATTACTACTAGAAATAATTGGAAATTGGCATTGGGTTTATAAGGAACATTGAAGTAAATTGTGCTAAAGTATAGAACATACCATTGTTATCTAAAATTAACAACGAAGCCACTCAAATGGGAGGTCACGAGAACTCCAACATTCTCTTGGCTACCGTAGCCCTGTTACCTTCACATATAATAAATGAAAAACACGGGGCAGCATTCTTTCACAGTGTCTCATGATCTCACATGCTTGGATTAGGCCCATAAATCAACTCATAGAAGTAAAATGCAATTGTTAAATCTAAATGCAGCTAATCTACCATGAGAAAAACCATATGACATTATTTCTAATGCAAAATCAACATGCAATGCATCCTACTCTACCATGCGTATGATACAATATCAAGTCTCAAGGAGGGGTGATACGACTTAATTTGACCAGCTCGGCCCAAAGTTCGTCGTTGAGTTTAGCAATGTAATAATAATCCTCCCCAACTTTTCCATGAATCTTGACAGGCATTGGGTCTCTATCAACCAAGTCCAAGTCCACTTTCTACTTGTTTTAGAAATTGGTCATTTGAGAATACAGAGTTCTTGAGCTAGGAGAATAGGAGAAGGCTTCTCAATTTCATGTGTTTCGTAATATGGTCCAAGCTTAATCACATGAGAGAGCTAGGTGGGTTCCCTATAAAGGATAAAAGGGGTCCCATCAAATTGCAGAATGGTAGCATATGATAAGTCCATTTGAACATGACCCCCAACGGTAGCCCCCCATTTCCTATGTAATAGCATTCCCCACACATCAGGAATATCAATGACAACAACATCCACGAGAAGGGATATGTCAGGGTTCCTTGCCAAAGAAATCTTGAGGTCCTTTATGAGACCTTCCACCTCCACAGGCTTGGAGTTAAAACCACATACCTTCTTATACGACCGAGAGATGTTGAGACCCAATTGCTTCATAAATTTTAAGGGCATGATATTTGTAAAGGCCCATGAGTCTAACATACAATTGTGTAAGAAGGGGACATGATAGCCAAATTGAGCATAAATGGTTCACACCCAGGGTTTCGATCAGGAATATGAATGCTTTGTCAATCTTCTGGTAATTCTTCTTCCTGAATACCTAGGGACTTCTTGATTTTTTTGTTGTTACTAGAGAAGTTTTGAAATCTCTTTCAAAGGAACGGGTATGGTTATTTTTCCTATGGCAACCCCTATGTCAATGTCAAGCTTAGCCTCTTTTCCCTTTCCTTTCTTCTTGATGTTTTCCTTCCTCGGAGGATCCTTTTTTGAATTGGCTTTGGTTGGGGGATCCTTTTAAGGAGGAATTTCAAGGAGAGACTCCTTGGGAGGGGCTTGCTTGGGAAATGAGTTTTCTTTAGATGGCTCCTTCGAGGTTGTAAGGTCTCTGTTATTTTCCTTTCGTGAATATTGGACCCCTTTGAACCTTCCCTTGCTATCAAAGTTACGAATGGATTCTTCCTTAAGGGAGACCCCACTTATGGGAGGGTGTGTGTAAGAGCCCCCCAACAAAATGTTGAAGATGTCAGATTCCACAAGGTTAGCCTGCTCATCAATTTCTTCATCCTCGCTCTCTCCCTCTTCCCTTCCCTCATCCTCAGAAGACGAGTCTGGCTCAACGGCATTAGTTAAAGCCAAAGTGTTTGGGAATTGAGATGAGCTTGGCCTATCTTCTTCACTTTGCTTTTTGGGAAAGGGTTTTCCTTTTGGAATATAACTAGATTTTTAAGCCCTTTCCAAGGTAGTGATTTTATTCATGTAACATTGTCATGTGCCTTGGTTTCTTTAGTGAATTTCTCCATTTTCTTGAGGATGGCAAGGAGAGTTTCTTCGTGTTGATCTTTGGACTTATCCTTCTTGACCTCAGCTTTAGCTCTAAGCTGGTCAGTGATATCTACCTTCGAGATTCTTAGGTTTTCCTAAACTTCCATTGCTATCTCTTTGGCTTCAGCTAATGTGGAAGGTTTCTTGTCCCTTAATTCATAGGTTAAGTGGCCACCCACAGCTTTTATGAATTTATCAAGAATATTAGCTTCGAACGGTTTCAAATGATCAGGCATATTCTTGACTACCCTATCAAATTTTTTAATGAATTCCCATACGTCTTCCCTTCCCTTGGTCATTTGATAGAATTTTTCAATGTTAAAGGTTCTTTGGGCATTGCATGACCACCTCTTCACGAATAGGTCTTCAAAGTCATCAAAGTCTTCTATGCATGCTGGGGAAGGCTAAGGTTCCCAGGCTAAGGTAATTTTATTGCTTGTCCTTCAAGCAATAGAGCGAAAAGCATCATGAGCCTATCTTCATCGAAGATCATCCTAGGGGACATATGCCAATAGAATTCTTCAATAAAGCCACGGGCAGTCCAAGTAGCATCCCCTTTGAACTTGGGTAACCATCGATTATATTTTTCAAGTAATGGTTCAGGATCATCACTCAATTTCAAAGGGGCAAAGAACACTAACCAAGTGTCTTTCACTTTTGGTCATCTTGGGTTGGTCTTGTTTTGGGTCAGTGTTAGAACTAGATCGCATCTTTGGGGATGAATCACCGACTTTCTCAAATTCAAGGAGAAGGGCGGTTCTAACAGGTGATGGAGTTTTTTCTCCCCTTTTTGCAATAGCCCTACTTAAAGGAGAAATGTTGTCGCCTTCAAGTAAACTAGGCGTTTGGACAATGAGCGGAGACACTAGAGGAATGCTTATAGATGTCGCTAATGAATCAATTCCTCAATGATTCACTAGGGAGGTAGACCCTCTTCCTCCCCAGCAACGGCATCAAAATGTTACCACTCAAACTAGCAGGGGGTCCTAGAGGGGCACTTGATAGGTCAAGAGCAAAAATGAAGCTAAAGCCCACTGTCACCACAAATAAAGCTTCCTACTCTTTATGGACTTTTACTGATGGGAGGAGACCCGATATATAGAGAATCACTTATAAAGGATAGATCAACTAATGACGGGTGTGAAGTGATCTCGAGGACCCTTTCCTAGGGCAGGCTTAAGAATGGGACTTGCTTGCTTCTTAAGTAAGGTACAAAGCTTTCTAGGATAAGGGGATGAGAATTTAAGGGCTAGGTTCAAGGAGTGTCAACTGTAAAGGAGCTTCCAAAACCCTAAAATTGTTATTGAACTTGGTTTCCCAAGTGGTTTTTGAAGAATTGACTTTTCAAAGGTATGGGACCACACGAGACCAAGTGAACCCAAGTTAGGTCAATAACACCATCTGTAAAGCCAAAAGGTCAGTAAAAGAGATCCCACGAGACTACAATCCAAGGTTAACATCCAAAAGGGGTCAAGGGGACAGAGCACAGAACTAGCTCATTCTTTCCCTTGAATCCCTCCATTAATCCATGTCGGGAAGTGTCCATGATAAGCAAACTATAATACTCAATTACCAAATGACAAAGCATACCTTTAGGTTCGGGAAGCCCACCTTCAAACATACATGGTAGATGGGTGAAGGACCACATGGCTAGCTCAGGTGGCAGAGAAGTGGCACAACGAGCTAGTTGGTGGTTGTAAGGAGTTGTTGGCTACCAACTAAGGACCATCTTGGAGAAAAAAATTCTCCTAGGGACATCACCCACAAAATAGTGCATAATAGTGCCCATTGTACCAAAAATCAATCAAATCAATCTTGGACAAGCATAGACTATCCCATCATGGAAAAAATTCAAAGAATGTAACTCCACCTCCTAACCTTACAATACCCCCAACAAAATCGCATCTCCTCTAAGACAAGGCTTAAAATACCTCAAGATAGAATTCCAACAATGCAGAATATTGTCCATTTACATACTCCAAGAAGTGTTCCCGTTTGTAAATCAGACAAGTATTTCCATGAGGGTGTCTACATATGGAAATCGTTATTAAAACTTAAAGGTACTCTATGCTTTTCCAAAAGTTCATTTATTTAATTAATTAATAAAGTAAACATTTTTTTTTAAAGTGTTATTTAGTTAACAAAGTGACTAAAGTCGATCACTTGATAATTTAATTAAAAGAGAGCCATTGATGTCATAGTGAGATCTCAACCATTGTAGATTAGGTTTTTGGCTCATGTCAAAGTTATAAAAGAAAGTGGGGGCAAACAACAGACACAACATTTATTTCACAAGTCACGTGAGGTAAGGAGAAAATCAGAGATCTGATTTACAGCCATTGGCGAGGATTTTAGCAGTATTTCAGCAAGGAGAAGGCAGTCAGTCTTCAGCAAGGACAGGCAGCAAGGAAAAGAGCAATCTTACAACCAAGCTGAGCAAGCCATACCACTGTTTGTACGGATTTCTTACCACCATCTGTATGGATTCTATACAACCGTGCAGATTTGAGAACAGGATGCCTCGATTTACATGCAAACTATAATGTTCAAGTTTATTGTTCATTAGATTAATTCGCAGAGCCATTTTTCCCTGTAAGGGAGTTCTTGCTAGTTCTGAAGATAATTTGAATGATCAACTGATTTAGAAGGGCAGAAATATTTGTGCATTGTGTGTGATTGCTTTTTTCGTTTTCTGCTGCATGCAAAAATTAATATTACCAACAAGTAACTAAATCTGATCAATTTGCATAGATAGATGGTTTTAGCATATTTTAACATGGTACCAAAGCCCTAGCTTTGAGATTAAAACATATCTATAATTTTTAGGTTATGCCAGCGAGCTTGAAAGATGAAGCTGAGGACAGCTATGTCAGTAACCAGTTTGAAAGTTGAGGATTAACTTGATGGGGTTTCAAATTTCTTGCCATGGAAAGCAAGAATCTCAGTAATCTTGAAGGAGCAAGATTTGTGGGAAGTCGTGTCCAACCCTCCTCCAGCTCCAACGCAAGCCTCAACGAGCACATAGACACCAACAGTAGTAGACCTTGCAGTGCAGGCAACATGTGATAAGAAGGACATAAAGGCACAGAGGGTGATCCTTGAAGCTATTAAGGATCATTTGATTCCGCATGTTGCAGAAAAGGCCAGATCTAATGAGATGCTAGATGCCTTAGTATCACTTTTTCAAAGTGATAGCAAGTCGAAAAATTATTCTCAAAACTAAGCTCAAAGAGTGCAAAATGATCCCCTCTGTCAATGTAGCTAGCTACCTTATGAGGATCACACATCTCCATAACCAGCTTGTAGCTATTGGAGAAGTTGTATTAGATGCAGAGCTAGTCAATGTTGCTCTGAAAGGATTCACCAAGGCTTGGGAACCATTCATCATGGTCATTTGTGCTTGAGAACATCTTCCGAATTGGGAGAGACTTTGGGATGACTGAATCCAACAGGAGACTCCTAAAATGTCCAAGACTAGCAAGTAGAGAGGAGGAGCAGTGGATGAAAACTTGGCCCTGGTCAACAAGACGTAGAAGACCAAAGGGAAGTTTTCATCAGGAAGGGTGATAGCTAGTGAGAGGGACAACAATCAGGGCAAAAGAGGGATATGAGCAAATATCAAATGTTATATCTTCCATAAGAATGGCCACTTTGCTTCTTAGTGTCCATAGAGGAAGAAGGGCAAGGGGAGGTCACAAACAGTTGAGGCGACAACAAAGACATAATTGAGCCATGATCCATGCTCAGATTTTGTTGATGTTTCTTTGGGATGAGGCATGCAACACAATTGTGTATTTGAAAAACAAGAGCCCACACCAAATTCTGGAGGATAAGACGCCAAAGGAAGCATTTACAAGCAAGAAGCCTAAGATAGGACATCTCAATATATTTGGTTGTCCAATCTACATCCACATACCTGTCGAAAAGATGACAAAGTTGTAGCCCGTGGGTAATAAGGGCATCTTAGTAGGATACAGTGAAGATTCAAAAGCTTATAGAGTCTTCCTGGCATATTAGCAGAAGGCAGTGTTGAGCCGAGATGTCAATTTCGAGGAGAATTTGGCATCTAGAAAATCTTGAGACCTACCAACAGTCATTGAGGCACCTGAGGAGGAGGAACCAAAGGAGGATTCGAGAGTAGAGACTTCCAGTAGCAGAGATAACCAGCCTTCAGTGCAATAGGACAAGTCAACTCCTTCTACATCAATCCGGAGGCCTAGGTGGGCGGAGCAAACCTTGCGGGACGCTCCATAGCATGTTGAGCCTCCCAAAACCACTTTCAAGGAGAGCATACCTCCGCATAAAAAAAAATAAAAAATAAAAAATAAATAAAAAATAAAAAATAAAAAAAATAAAAAAAATAAAAAAAATCGACATACATGGCTTCCATGACCAACATCATAGACTCAAATCCTTCCAACATTGAGGAAGCAGCCTACCAGCAAGTGTGGAGAGATGCCATGGTGGAGGACCATAACTCCATCATAAAGAATGATGTATGTGAGATTGTGTTGAGACGAAAGGCGAAGTCAATCATGACTTCCAAGTGGCTTTACAAGGTAAAGTATGTCGCAGATGGCAATGTGGACAAATACAAGGCCAGATTTGTGACTCGCGGGTTCTCTTAGAAAGAGGGAGTAGACTACGAGGACACTTTTGCTCCTATAGGCAAATACTTGTTGAAGTTTCTAAGTCTACCAGTTTAGAAACCCTCCATGCACTTTACTGATTTATTCCTACCTACTTGTTCCATTACTTAAAAAGTTATTTACAATGTAAGTACTGAAAATAACACTAGTGCATGCTGAACATATTACAGATCCTCAACTGAAGGAAACAGAAACAATCACCCCAAATGACAACGTTATTTTTGGACAAATGTCCCCGAAAAAACCCAATGCGGGAAAACCGGTGCAGCTATCTAAGGGTTTTCTTATTAACCAATTTCAGAGTACAATCTAGGTGCCAAATCTGGCTTACCCAACAGAGAATTTCCTTGGCAGTAGTACCTCTCAGTCTGAGACAAATGTCCTGGCTGAAACCCCATATAAACCCTCCGACAGCTCCTCAGCTCTAATCTTCCCCATAAACCCCAGCGTCTACCTTTCTGGAATGCGTCAACCTCTCTCTGCGCAACGCTGGCCCTGCATCACCCTGAATGGGTCTACATCAACCTTTTGGCCCTCTGGGTCACCAACGCTGGCCTCTCTAAAGCACTGCACATCTCCAGGCTGCCTCTGCGTGAGCCCTGGCTACTACTGCGTCACTCTCTCTGGCACCTGCACTGCTCTCCCGGCTATCTCTCTTAGCAAACCCCGCTCTAGAGAATAGAATGACTGATCACGCTGGTGTATTCTCCAAGTGACCCTCAAGCCTCCTCTTATACTTTTCTCGTTGACAAATCAACGACCAAGATTAAGTCCCTAATCAACGGCTAAGATTAGATCTGGCTTGATCCATGACTTTTGGACCATTCTAACACAATTTTATTAATTCACATTAATTATTTTAATTTCCCTAAGTTTGGACTTAGGGACTCCATTAAAAATATTAATTATTTTAATATCTCCCAAACTGTTTAGAATCTGCCCAAACCCTTTCTGGGTATTGGAGATATTATGTGCCTAACCTCTCCACCAAATTTCATGGCTAGAGCACATACGATGCTACCCCAAATCAACACTCCCTCTTAGTGAGGACTGTGCTCTAGTTATTCCTCACTGAGTCTTACCCTAATCATCCGACATCGGTCCCTGATCCAGGTGGATGTTGGTGGGCCACCCACCTATCCCAACTTTGACCCCCACAACCGTCTCTTTCAGTTTTTCAATTTCCGTAATTGTAGCACAATTTACTACTTTTTTAGCAGTTTTTCGGGTCTTGAACTTTCGGAGCCGTTTTGAAGCCCTAAACGACATTTTTTGGGAAATTGGCAACATGTGTCCATGACCGATGTACTCTTCCCAAATTGTAGTGCTCAGATAGATCTTTCTACAAGCTATTGTACGCGTCAACAAGATCGATGCAAAGGTTACAACCGCGAAAGTTGATGTACCAGTTCCAAAACGAGGCCCATAATTTGGCGTTCATCTTCTAGGGTTAGGTTTTGGGATGTTAAGGGTTTTCCATTGTTTCTCAACAATAAATAGGCCTTCGAGCCTCATTGTAACACAGTTCAGAGGCATGTAGCCGCCACATCTCTTCTCAAACATAAGCTATCATCGCCCTAGCTGGGTTATTTCCTATTCTGTTTGTAAGCATATTTCAGTATTTTACAATAATGAAATGAAGTATTATTTCTGCTGCATCTCTGTGTTTATGGTTATCTCATCTCTGTATTTATGGTAATCTCTGTAATTTGTTGCATTCCTGTTTAAATCTGGATCAGTGGTATCAAAGCAGTTTGCTTTTTCTCTGTTTTTCTTTGCATGTCCCCAACGAGGTCGGGATATAAGGAGTTAGGGCTTGAATTCATTGTAAGAATCAAAAGACCCTCGCAAATCCCAACGGCCTCCCATGGCAGATGAAAAGAAAGACGAGGGGGCAGGAGATCCTATCAAAATCTTGCTCGAAGAAGCCCTCGAGCGACAAAGGAATGCGATGATGGACAGCTTTGCCCAGATCCTTCAGCGGCTACCCAGGGGTGACGCATCGGCTTCCAACAGCTACTCTAGAAATGCTACACCGTTTAAGGTACAAGTTAATTTTGAAATACCCATATTCGAGGGTCAGATAGACGCAGATGCCGTAGATAAATGGTTAAATCTGCTAGAAGGGTATTTTTCTGTTCATGAATTTTCGAGTCGGGAAAAGATTATTTTTGCTCTTCCCAAAGTAGCCCCCCACGTCAAGGGCTGGTGGGAAACCTACTGCGAGCAGAAGGATGAAAGTATAGACTCACTGTTCTCAGCCGCACCCACTTGGAATTCATTCCAGGATGCCATCAAGGAGCAGTACTACCCTGTCAAAAGCTATGAGGACAAATACATAAAGTGGACCACGCTATGTCAGGGACAGGACCAAGATGTGTGTCGGAGTTCACAAACATTTTTCATATCCTTCGCACACAGTTGGGTATCAAAGATTTTGAGCTGCATCTGGTACTCAAATACCGTGGCTGTCTACATAGATACATCCAGGAAGAGATGGAGTTCCTGAACATCTCCTCGCTCGGCACAGCATACCGATACGCTGTCAAAATTGAGCAAAAGTTCAAACAGAAGAAGAGAGACTTTGGATCTGTGAATCCGAAGACCAAAGGAGAAAGCCAAGGCGGGGTGACCCAAGACAACCCGTCAAAGCCACAAGAAAAGAACAACACCACGAAGTCAAAGAAGGAGACAGGAAAGTGGTGTGAGCTCCATATGAGCCCCACTCACAACGCAAGTGAGTGTCAGACGAAGCAGTCGCTGGTGGCCAAGTTGAAGGCTTCAGAATCAGATGCATGTTCCGACCCTGAGTCAGAACCCGATAAGGGGAATGGCAAAGGGAAGCAGATCATTGATGCAGAGCCCAGCGTCATTGTTGCCACCGCCAAGATCCAAAAGAATGAACCCAAAGACCCAGAGGAGAGGGAGCGTCTTTTCCACTCAGATGTGGATGAAGGGTTCACCGCTGCAATTCATTGTCGACAGTGGCAACCAAAAGAACCTCATTTCAGCAGAGGTCGTGAAGCGGTTGGGCCTACCAACTACACCACGCCCGCAGTCGTATAGTATCAGGTGGCTTCACCAAGGACGAGACCTCTGAGTTCCCCAGCAGTGCTGCCTTCCCTACAGCATCAAGCCCTTCACAGACGAGGTATTGTGTGATGTTACACCTCTGGATGTTTGTGATGTATTATTAGGCCAGCCATACTTGTGGAGGCGACATGCTATGTATGAGTCAAGGCCTCACGTTGTTATCATTACTTTGGGTGATTCATTATATAGGATACCGTAGGTAGCCCCACCTACCGCCACCTCTTTGATCACTGCTAAGAAAGGCAGCAAGCTCATCTCCCAGACTAGGAAATTCATTTTCTGTCAAGTTCGCTCCCAAAGTAAGGGGAAGATCGTCACCCCATCCATGACCCCCGCGAAGGGTTCCTCCACGCAGCAGCAACAGCAGAGGGATACGGTCATGATAGAACACAGGAACAACTTCTCCTCACCCACAGGGGTACCACACAAGTTTCAAGTGGGCAACAAAGTCTGGTTGCATCAGCAGAAAGAACACCTTACCAGAACCCATCAGAAGCTCAGACCACTCCGACGTGGTCCTTACACCATTAACAAGGTTGTGAGAAACAATGCTTCGGAGCACAGCGTTCCCCCATTCCTTCCCCTGCACCGAGTGTTCAATGTGGACCGCCCTTGACCATGCTGCCCACCATTACTGGGCACATCAAAGGTTGTAGAACAGCTCACCAGGGACCCAACTCAGCAGAAGCTTCCTCATCTGAGGGAGGAACTCAACACAATGGGGACCATTGCTTCCTAAGGGGGGAGGAATGATCCAAGTGGATGTTGGTGGCCACCCACCTATCCCACTTGGACCCCCACAATTGTCTTTTTCAATTTTTCAGTTTCCAAAATTGTAGCACAATTTACTATTTTTAGCAGTTTTTCGGGTCTTGAACTTTTGGAGCTGTTTTGAGGCCCTAAACGACGTTTTTTGGGAAATCTAGGAGCAGCATGGGTCCATGGACCGATGTTTCTCTTCCCAAAGTTGTAGTGCTCGGATAGATCTTTCTAACAAGCTATTGTACGCGTCAAACGAAGATCGGGTGCCAAAGTTACGACCCCAGGAAGTTGATGTACCAACTTACCCAAAACGAGGCCCACAATTTGGCGTTTCATCTTCTAGGGTTAGGTTTTCGAATATTAAGGGTTTTCCATTGTTTCTCAATAATAAATAGACCTTCGAGCCTCGTTGTAACACAGTTCAGAGGCATGTAGCCGCCACATCTCTTCTCAGAGATAAGCTACCATCGCCCTAGCTGATTTATTTCCACTTCTATTTGTAAGCATATTTCAGTAACTTACAGTAATGAAATGAAGTATTATTTCCGCTGCATCTCTATATTTATGGTTATCTCATCTCTGTATTTATGGTTATCTCTGTAATTTGTTGCGTTCTTGTTTAAATCCGGATCAGTCCCTGTGTTGATGTTAGACCTGTTGCCCAACATCCTCTACACTGCTGCCCATAGCTCTGCCATTGCCATTGTTGCATCCGTACTGCAACTCCCTATGCATCCGTGCTGTTGCTGGTCCTTTCTCCCAACACTGCATCCGCACTGCAACTCCTCTCATCATGTTGCACCGTGCTGCCCACTGCTGCACTACAACTCAGTTACTGAGAAGTAAGTAACTAATCTCCCAACTCTGACCTTTCTATTGGGCTAGAGACCCTCCTGATGCTGAAGCTCTCTCTGCCATTGACAAGTGCTCCTTCTCTGACCTCTGCGTTGTTGCAACAACTCCCTACATCTCGCACCATTGCACACCTCTTTGTGCCATCCTGCACTAGTGCAACACTCTCGTGCCTCTTGCACTGTTGCAGCCTGCTAGCCTCGCACTGTCTCGGGACTCCTGCACTGTAGCTTTCTTTGTTGCTCCATCTGCATCCGTCTCTACCCACATCAGCCAGTCTTGTTACTCCTCTTTGTGGCTCTTGTAGCATGGTCTAATCCAAGAGGCTAGGTACCTCGAAGATCCTGCCCCTCATCGCCTGTAGTCCATCTGACTACAGCTCGATGTCTCCCCACTTCCGCTCAAGTGGCGTGTGAGCACTCATGGCACACAGAACAAAAAGAATCCCGGCCTTCCAAATGACAAAGTTGGATGCCTCATCCAACCTATCCTGATCCCTCAACCCATTCATGGCCATCTCTTTGCTCTTCTTGTCGACTCCTCTGAGTCTCTCTACTTCCCGCTTGGAAGTTCTCTGTTTGACTCCTGCTGAGTCTACTTCCTGTCTGGAAGTTCTCTACTCGACTCCTGCTGAGTCTACTTCCCATCTGGAAGTTCTCTTCTGGACTCCCTCTGAGTCCCAATTTCCCTCCTGGAAATCCTTCTGCCAACATCAAGTTGCCCCTCTCCAATCGTCTATGCAACAGCAACACTGATCCAGATTCCTTAGCTAGAAATCCACCTCGGCAGCAACTCCCTCTACATTGGTCTTGCCCTGTCAGATACACCTCTGACTACAGTACCCCACCAGCTCCTCTCTACAACTTTCCCACAGCCTCCTAAATCCCAGCAACCTGAAGTTGAGAGCTCCTAGGCTCTGCGCAATTCCGGCACCAGCGACTCAGCCTTCTCAGCCAACTACGTCATAGCCCTTTGGCCCTCTGCGTGAGCCTCCCTTTGCCTCCCTTGGCCTCTGCGCTGCCTCTTCCTGGCTCACCCTTGATAACGCAAGCACTGTGTCAACCTTCCCTTGTTGTTGCTCTGCTAGGAACAACTTTTGTCACTTGGGACAGTTGTTATGTGCTGCTATTGCTCCGCTTGGCTGATGTCCTCAGTTCTCCTATGATCTGAAACCACGCTCTACTACCATGTTGAAGTTTCTAAGTCTACCAGTTTAGAAACCCTCCATGCACTTTATTGATTTATTCCTACCTACTTGTTCCATTACTTAACAAGTTATTTACAATGTAAATACTGAAAATAAACACTAGTGCATGCTCAACATATTACAGATCAACTGAAGGAAACAGAAACAATCACATCAAATGACACCATTATTTTTGGACCAATGTGCCCGGAAAAACCCAATGCGGGAAAACCGGTGCAGCTGTCTGAGGGTTTTCTTACTAAGAAATTTCATAGTACAATCTGGGTGCCAAATCCGGCTTATTCAACAGAGAATTTCCTTGGCAGTAGTACCTCTCAGTCTGAGACAAATGTCTTGGCTGAAACCCCAGATAAACCCTTCGACAACTCCTCAACTCTAATCTGCCCCAGAAACCCCAGTGTCTACCTTTCTAGACTACGTCAGCCTCTCTCTGCCCAGCGTTGGCCTTGCGTCACCCTATATGGGTCTGCGTCAGCGTTTTGGCCCTCTGGGTCAGCAATGCTGGCCTCTCTAAAGCACTACACAGCTCTTCGTTGCTTCTGCGTGGCCCTGCATGAGCCCTGGCTGCTACTACGTCAATCTCTCTGGTTCTTGCGCTGCTCTCCCGGCACTATCTCTGCCTCTCTGTTTCTCTATACTCAATGCCCCTCAACTGCAACTCCGATCACTAATTCTATCTCTCTTAGCAAACCCTGCTCTAGAGAATAGAATCATTGATCACTCTGGTGTATTCTCCAAGTGACCCTCAAGCCTCCTCTTATACTTTTCTCGTTGACAAATCAACGACCGAGATTAAGTCCCAAATCAACGGCTAAGATTAGATCTGGCTTGATCCATGACTTTTGGACCATTCTAACACAATTTTATATTAATTCACATTAAAATTTTAATTTCCCTAAGTTTAGACTTAGGGACTCCATTAAGAATATTAATTATTTTAATATCTCCCAAACTGTTTAGAATCTGCCCAAACCCTTTCTTGGTATTGGAGATCTCATGTGCCCTAACCTCTCCACCAAATTTCGTGGCTAGAGCACATACGATGCTACCCCAAATCAACAATACTCCTCTATTCGAGCAGATCTTTCGACAGCTTTTGAAATGGGATGGAGCATCCATCAAATGGATGTGAAGATTGCCTTCCTCAACAACATCATTGAGGAAGAAGTTTACATCGAACAACCATAGGGGTTTGAGGTCGATGACAGAGAGATGTGTGTATGCAAGTTTAAGAAAGCCTTGTACAGACTCAAACAGGGATTGGCAGCTATCTGTGGGGCATAAGCTTCAAGAGTGAGGTAGATCCCAACCTATACTTATAAGCCCCTCATTTTGGTGTTGTATGTGGACGATCTCATTTTGACAAGTGCAAGACACTAATTGAAAGTTGCAAGTCAGATCTAGTGTTAGAATTTGGGATGAAGAATATCGAGCCTATCCATTACTTTCTGGGAATTTAGGTTTGGCAACAACCAAGCGACATCTTCCTCAAACAGGGGAAGTACACTTAGAGATCTTGAAGAGATTTAGGATGGAAGATAGCATACCAATGACCACTCTAATGGTGACTAACCTGAAGAAGATTGATTCTTCAATGTCAGAGTTGGAAAACTCTAAATAGTACAGGCAATTGATTGGCTCGTTGATGTATCCGGTCAACACTCAACCAAACATCAGCGTTGTTGTTAGCGCCCTAAGCCAGCTCATGGTGGAGCTGAGGGAGGTCCATTGGGTTGGAGCAAAGCACATGCTCAAATATTTGCAGGGCACGATAGGATATGGATTGCAGTAGCTTGGTGGAGATGGTGTGAAGTTGCAGGGATACTCAGGTTCAGACTAGGCATGCAATGATATAGACAAGAAGACCACCTTTGGGTGTTGCTTCAGTTTGGGGTCAGAAGTCATTTACTAGTTTAGCACAAAGCAGACCTTGTTGAAAAGTGTAACTAGGTTTGGTCTTCATAATTATCTTTTTACTTATATCAATATGTAAAAACAAAGAAAAGAAAAAGAAATTATTATGTTTATCTCTAGTCAAAGCATGTTCTTCGTGCTTCTAGGATTTATTGAGTCACAGTCCTATTTGGAATTCTTGAAAAGAAAAAAGAAAAAGAATTTTCTAAGATGTAATTTGGGTTAATTCACCTCAAGAGCCAAGTCAAGCCCCTCCGGGATGACAAGTCGGCTCACTCAAAAGAAATGTTTTTTCACGTATAAGAACAACTATATATTGGCACACATTCCCCTCCAAAATTACAAGCAATTCAATGGTTTTTGTGGTGAGTTATGAGGTAAAAAGATATGAATTTCAAAGGCTACATCTTTGTGAAAAAGTGTGAGTTCCTGAGGTTATACATATGCAAAAAAGTGCGAGTTTTCTATAGGAGATGATCTGAAATGATGTGAAGTTTATCCTATGAAAGATGATGCGAACCTTCTGTGAAATATGGTCTATGATAAGTGCAAGTTTCTTGTGATAGATGATCCAAAATAAGAGTGAGCTTCCTGTGGCATATTAAATGAAGTTGGTGCAAGTTACTGTGACTGAGTTTGATGCTATTTCCTATGACTAAGTTGATGAATTTGGAGGGCTTGACTTGGAATCTTGGAGGTTGGATTCTTGTTTTAGTCGTAGGTCTTGGATTTCTCACTTTTATCTGATTCTATAAGAGAAATCGTTGGGTTTTCCCCCTTGTGGGATTTTTGCCCATTTGGGGTTTTGCCCTGGAGCCTAATTTCCTATGTCTCTTGTTCTTTTATGCATTGAATTTGTGTAATTGATTGATGATATAATGAATGAAGTAAAGACTAATTGAAAAGATACCTACACAAGCAATCACGAGTAATAACCATGATAAGAAATTCTTTGTGTTCTCTAATTTCAATAGACCTCAGTAACACTAAGTTCAACTAAGGCAGAGTACATGGTGGCCAATCTAGCTAGCCGTGAAGCCATTTGGCTTCATAAGCTACTCACAAGATTATTTGGTCAAAAGCTTGAGCCAAAAGTGATCCACTACGATGACCAGAGTTGTATCAAACTCTCAGAGAATCCAGTGTTTCACGATAGTTCAAAGCACATTTAGATCAAATACCACTACATCAAAGGCATGGTCTTGAGGGGAGCAGTTAAGCTCAATATATTTCTACAGAGGAGTAGTTGGGAGACATTTTCACCAAACCCTTGGTGAAGGAAAAGTTCGTTTGGTTATGAGACAAGCTTGGAGTGGTGGAGAATACCTTACTCACTAAGAGGGGGTGTTACTGTTTGTAGCTCAAACATATATTTCCATGAGGGAGTCTACTAATGGAAATCATCATTAAAAGTATCATATGTTTTTACAAAAGTTCACTTTATTAATTAATTAATAAAGTGAACATTATTTTATTAAAGTGATTTTTAATTAACAAAATGACTACAGTGGATCACTTAACAATTTAACTGAAAGAGAGTTGTTGACCTCACAATTAGATATCAACCATCGAAGATTAGGATTTTGGCTCATGTCAAAGTTATAAAAGAAAGAGAGGGCAAAGCACAAAGACATAGAACATTCATTTTTCAAGTCATGTGAGTGAAGGAGAAAATCGGAGATCTGATTTTCAGCCATTAGCGAGGATTTTGGCAGTGCTTCAGCAAGGAGAAGGCAATCAATCTTCAGCGAGGACAAGAAGCCATTAGCAGTAAGGAAAAGAGCAGTTATACAACCCAGTGGAGCATGGCATACCACCATCCGTAGGATTTTGTACCCTTGTATGGACTTTGCACAGTTGTACGGATTTTTGGGCTAGTTGCCTCGATTTCCATGCGAACTATAATTTTCAAGTTTGTTGTTCATTTGATTAATGCTCAGAGCCATTTTTCCTTGTAGGGGAGCTCTTGTAAATTCTGAAGGCAATTATGAATCATGAACTGATCTAGAAGGGCAGAAATATCTATTCACTGCGTGCGATTGCTTTTCTCGCTTTCCGTTGCATGCAAAAGTTAATATTACCAGCAACTAAATCTGATATGTTTGCTTAGATAATTGTGTTAGGATATCTTAACAAGCAAGGAACCAAGGATAGGATTCGCCAACCATGTTAGGCAGGAAATCAAGACAAAAGAACATTTTATCTTCAAGTACCATGTTTGCTACAAGATACAGGGATTGTACTACTACCACTTCAAGGAGTCTCAAAACTCTCTCTCCATCTTTTTTTTTACTCTGATCAATAGTGCTTAGCCGTGTTTATGAGGGAGGCACATGATCTTCAATCTCCCATGCTTATCCCACCCACCTAACTAGTGTTGATTTGGGGTAGCATCAGATGTGGTCTAGGCCTCAAATTTGCAGGGAGGCTTGGGCACATGTATTCCAAAGAACCTAAAAAGCGTTTTGGAAAATTCCGCCCAGAGAAAATTTTATTAAAATAATTAATATTTTTTAATGGGGCCCTAAGTCTAAAATTAGGAAATTAAAAATATTAATGGGTATTAATCTAATTGTGGGTGTAACTTCTAGAAGAAGACGAGGATCAAGCTAAAATGATCTTAGCCATTGATTAGCTTTTAATCTGGTTCGTTGAATGTCAACGAGGAGATTATTTAAGGGGGCTTGAGGGTTATTTGGAAAACACACCAAGAGATCAAGAGATTGAATTTTTGAAGTGAGAAGTTCCCAGGAGGAAATTCTAATCGAGGAGATTTCTTGCAGTTGAGCAGGGATAGCATCCGGAGAGAGAGAGAGATTTTCTCAGTCGAAGAATCACCAACAGAGAGAGGCAGATAGTTATCCAGCAGCTCTCATGCAAAGGCTGACGCAGGGCCACGAAGGGCCACGCAGAGGCAGCATAGAGGGTGAGAGAGAGTCCGAAATTTTGTTGGGCAGAGTCAGTTTCAGAAGCCGAGAGCCGAGGAGTGAGACCGAGAGGCTAAGAGCAGTGACTCTAGGAAGCAAATCAATCAGTTGGCTGGGTGACGCAGTTCCTAGAGAGGTTGACGCAAGGATTGCGTGAGGACTGTGCAGAGGCAGCGCAGGGCCTGCCAGAGGCACCTCATCCAGTGTCCAGATCAGCAGAGATTTTTTCAGTGATTGTGTGAGGTAATCTCACAAATATTTCTACCAGTATTTCTCTCTTTGTAACTGAATAACCCTTGAGGTATTCAGAGATGTATTCAAAATTTGCTACTGCTTAATAATAATAAACCCTCATAACTGTTGCACCGATTTTCCCACATTGGGTTTTTTTGAGGACATATGTCCAAAAACAACGGTGTCATTTGTGTTGTATTTTCTTTCTTACTCAGTCTCTTGTTTCTACATAATATTTAATTAAGTGAAGGTTGCAGTGTATATATTACAATATTTGTCGTAGGAAACTACAAGTAATTTGTTTAAAGGAATTTAACAAATAGGAGTAATATCATTAGTTGTTGCAGTGGGGATTCCGGTTTAGGAATTTTCACATGGTATCAGAGCTATCAGTGGAACAAGAAGAGCAGTGCCAGAGAACCCAGTGTTGAGCAGAAGAGGGAAATCGAAAAGCTGCAGGAGGCAACAATTCGAAACCCCAGAGAGTTTGCACAGTTCTAGCCGGAGGGCTGAGATTTCAAGGTAGTCTCTCTCTGAGTGAGTCGACGGAGAGGACTCCCAGTTCGAATTTTTGTCGGGTCATAAGGAGCAGCATTGAAGCCTCGGCATGAGGAGAAGCTGATGGGACGCAGATTTTTCTGCAGACAATTTGTTGGGTAAAAAATCGTCAGAAGAAAGAGGAGAAGCACGACTGAGGGAATTTCTTCCTTAGACAATTCCTAGCCAAGGAATTTGAATTCTCTAGAGCTGAGCAGCAATAAGAGGCAGCAGTTTTACTAGCTCCAGTAGGGAGTGCGTAGGCTAGCCCAGCAGCAGCGCAGAGGAGAGAGGATATGTCGACATTTGTGGTAGCAATGGCAACCAGTGGCTTGAGGGATCAGGACAAGTTGGACGAAGCATCCAACTATGTCATCTCGAAGGCTAGAATGTCATTCCTTCTAGATGAGCATACCCTCAAGGCATATGTCGACAGCGTGGTGGTCAACCCTGCAGATGCAAATCCTTTGAAGAAGTACTGAGTTGAAATGGCTAAGGCCAAGCGGATGATCCTGGATGGAGTAAAGGATCACATGGTTTGTCACGTCGCTAGCAAAGGGACTGCTAAGGAGATGTGGGATGCCTTGGCTACATTATATCATGGATCTTCCGAGCAGCGAAAGATATACTTGGAGCAGAAGTTGAGATCTGCTCAGATGCAGAAGGGGGAGCATGTGGATCCATTCCTCACGAAGCTTAAGGAGACCTATGGTGAATTGTCTGTTGCAGGGCATACATCTCAATATTCATAGTTGGTTAGACTGGCCCTCAATTCTGTCTCAAATGAGTGGCAAGTCTTTGTCCAGAGTATCTTGGGCAGAGCAGCATCGCCGAATTGGGATGAGATGTGGGCAGCTCTAAAACAAGAGGAGTTGAGGAGAGACTTAGTCAAAGATAAACTTGACGAAAGCAACAACAGTGCGTCAAAACCCAAGGAGGAGGAGGATAATGCAGCCCTTGCATCGAAGGGACAGCAGGAGCAGCAAAGATGTCAAAAGGACGTATCAAATATCAAGTGTTTCAGGTGTGGTGAGATGGGTCACTACGCTACTCAGTGTCCTCTCAAGAAGGACAAGGATGAGAAGCATGATCTGAAGGTTGCGCCCGCGAAGATCGAAGAGCAGGAATTCGCCATGACAACCAAGATACCTCCAGGAGGGGGATGGGCTAATTTGGAGCTGTGGTTCAAAAGAGCTACAGATGGGCAAGATCCTTGAGGAGTCCACCTCTAAGATCATTTCCTTGCTACGAGAGCCCAGATCAAAAGTAGCAGGATGGACTAGTATCAGATGGTGTCGAGGAGTGTCGGGGAGACAGTTGTAGTGGCTAGGAGCACCAAAGACTAAGCAACGCAGAGTAGAGTTGGCAGTAGTGTAGTTGGCACAGAGAAGAGGTCAGCAACAGCGCAGTAGATTCAGAGGGTCAACGCAGAGACTAGCAGCAAGTAGGCTTCAACACTCACATGTTATCATACTGAACACAGTTAGTTCAGTAATTTTGGATTTTTTTCGTCGTTGATAGAGTAGCAGCAACAATTTGCAGTGCAGTAGGAGTTGGCACTCGTAGTGCTAGTAGCAGCACAGATACAGCACTTGAGAGGGAGTTGTAGTACAGATACAGTATTGGCAGTGGCAGTGTCAACAGTAGTACAGTTACAGTAGCAGTGCAGTAGTTGGTGGACAACATGTCAGATATCAACAGCGCAAAGGACAATGCTTTAGAGTCAAAGCAATATGCAACAGCGTATATTGCTAGAGCACATTCCTCGCTAAGAGGGAGTGTTGATTTGGGGTAGCAACGGATGTGGTCTAGGCCTCAAATTTCGCAGGGAGGCTTGGGCACATGTATTCCAAAGAACCCAAAAAGCGTTTTGGGAAATTCCACCCAGAGACAATTTTATTAAAATAATTGATATTTTTTAATGGGACCTTAAGTCTAAACTTAGGAAATTAAAAAGATTAATGGGTATTAATCTAATTGTGGGTGTAACTTTTAGAAGACGAGGATCAAGCTAAAATGATCTTAGCCATTGATTAGCTTTTAATCTGGGTTGTTGAATGTCAATGAGAAGATTATTTAAAGGAGCTTGAGGGTCATTTGGAAAACACACCAAGAGATAAAGAGATCGAATTTCTAAAGTGAGAAGTTCTCAAGGGGAAATTATTATTGAGGATATTTCTTGCAGTTGAGGGGCAGGGATAGCATCCGGAGAGAGAGAGAGATTTTCTCAGCCGGAGAATCATCAGCAAAGAAGCAGAGAGTGATCCAGGTGCTCTCACACAGAGGCTGACGCAGGGCCGTGAAGGGCCACGCAGAGGCAGCGCAGAGGGTGAGAGAGAATCCAAAATTTTGTTGGGCAAAGTCAGTTTCAGAAGTCAGGAACTGGGGTGTGAAGCCAAGAGGCTGAGAGCAGTGACTTCGGGCAGCAAATCGATCAGCTGGTTGGGTGACACAGTGCCTAGAGAGGTTGACGCAGGGATTGCGTGAGGACTGCACAGAGGCAGCATAGGGCCTGCCAGAGGCACCTCATCTAGTGTCCGGATCAGCCAGGATTTTTTCAGTGATTGTGTGAGGTAATATCACAAATCTTTCTGCCATTATTTCTCTCTCTATAACTGAATAACCCTTGAGGTATTCAAAGATGTATTCAGAATTTGCTACTACTTAATAATAATAAACCCTCAAAACTACTGCACCGATTTTCCCGCAATGGGTTTTTCTGGAGACATTTGTCCAAAAACAACAGTGTCATTTGTGTTGTATTTTCTTTCTTGCTCAGTCTCTTGCTTCTGCATAATATTTAATTAAGTGAAGTCTTCAGTGTATATATTACGATATTTTCCGTAGGAAACTGCAAGTAATATGTTTAAAGGAATTTAACAAATAGGAGTAATATCATCAGTTGTTGCAGTAGGGATTCCAATTTAGGAATTTTCACAACTAGATGGTACTCGAATGATTACATCGCTTTTTTTTGTTGCTCCCTATTGACAAGGGCTCCAAATTAGAGATATCCTATGGGCGCTATTCGACTCCACCAGCAAGACCAGTTTAAAGTTTCTGACTCTAATCCTTGAACAGGACTCATCCTCCCCACAAGCAATACTCTGCTTCTAGATAACAATAGCAAACCCCCCAACTTGCGACAACAAGACACCGCAAACCAAATCCTATTCCATGTCTTTTACACAATCTTCTATGATGAGGTTTTTTTTTAGCGTCAAATGTTAGGAGAGACATAGAGAAATCTCGACAACAAGACACATCATTTCATTTAGACTTCTATGATTATTTTGCGTGTAGAATTATTTTCCAAATCCATCGCATAGGTATTGATAACTTTATCAATGTTTCGAACCATCATATGTGATTCATCATCAATATTTAGAGAAAGATGCAAAAGTCTAGAAGATAAACAACATACGATGGTTTGAAACATTGATAAATCTATCAATACCTATGCAATGGATCCGGAAACAAATTCTACACAAGTACATCATCCAGACAACAAGACACCATAAGTTATAAACCAACTTTTCAAGCTCTTCTAGGTCTTTGGGTCTCTCATATATCTGGAGTTTCTTTTCTATGACCTCAACTATTAAGAGAGATATAGCTACTATATTTCTTGGCCAAGGGGAGGGAAACTCTCTCTCCTCCTCATCCTCGAGGTATGACATGAAAGGGCATTGAGGTTCTCTTTCGACCACTCCCATGCGAGGCATGCTTCTTAGGGTTTTGCATCTGCGCAATGCAAGCACTCTTGTGGCTACACTACTGTTTTTAATTCTACACTCTCATTTTAGACTCTAGATCTTATATCTTAAAGGTTAGATTTGCTTTTACCCTTGCTTTTATAGAAGCAGTTTTTGTACTCCCACTTGGTAATGACAATATTGTATTTAACAGTCTCATTGACCTAATTGTCATCACGTGTTGGACATAATAAAATTATCTTATCTTATCTACTCCTCACAAACTAGAATGTGAGTGAATAAAATATCTAACACGGATAGATCACTATAACTTGAAATCTAGAATTCCAAAACTACATCCATTTGAGAATGGCCCTATGGCAACCATAATGACTCTTCATTAAAGCGAATATGTTACTGCACCAAACCCATTAATGTTTCCCACAACACCATTTTCCTCCCTATAAACTAGCAGTCATTTGTATTCCACAAATGTACTAAATGGATGGCCTAGAATTTCATGAATCTTTGAAAAAGAGTCAGTCTTCCTATCTTATTGGAGCTTCTCCTCAACTCTAATTGTATATACTGTTGGAAATACTTGGAGGGGGGGTGAATCAATGTTCCTTAGCAATTAGCACTTTTAAATATTTTCAAAGCATTAGTTAATCTTCAATTATTTTTAATGTTTATGTAGTAATAACAGTAAATAAAAGAACACAGTAGACGCAAGAATTTTAGGTGAAAAACCCCCTCTGGGTCAAACACCATAGAACGCTTTCTAATAAATTCTTTAATCTTCAGCCCCAACTAAAATGAAAACAACAACTTCCTAGAATTCTAGAAAAGCATTCTTCTCCAGCTCCCACTGGAAGGACGCCCCAACACCCTAGTTTCTTCAGTAGTCAATTGAATGGATGCTCAAACATCCTAGACCAACCTACCACCCTGAAGTGTTCACATGCTCCAACCTGTAGGCAACTTCATGCACCAGCCTATCACCTCCCTGCCACTCTATAATGACTGCAATGAGACAAGAGTGTGGATTCCCGTACCAGGGACAACGATCCACGATACAATATGATTTACAATGATTTTGACCAAACACCCAATCACACTATGACCTGCAACCCAACCATGACATCATCCCAATAGAGACTCCTACACCTCCCAATAATGCCTTTTTGACTCTAGGCAGATTGACTCTTTTACAATAATGACTCTTCCAATGATGACATTTTTACAAATGACTCTTTTACAACTTTACAATGATGACTCTTGGCCTTGACACTTCTTCACAATATACGGATGGTTGTCATGTCTTCAAAGGATGTCCCACTGCAATGCTTCCTTTGATTTGATACTTTTGCTCTTGAATTCTTGCTTGAAGTTGTACTTGAATCTTCTTCTACCTACATACAAAATTTGCCCGGCAAAACCAATCCCAAAACAAAACAAAATACCCTTCAACTTACCTTTACCTGCACAACACATGTAAGTGCATAATAATGAATAAATTAAAATTAAAATTACAACGCGTACCTGAAGTGTGCTTGTCACTATTGTTGTTGACTTGTTGCAACAATAGACAAAGACTCTCACTCTTGATGTAGGCTTGGACTCTATACAAGACTATATCCAAAACTGACCTAAAGATATATACAATAAAAACTAATGACAGACCCTAGACTTGTGATGGACCAAGTTCTAAGTACAACAATAGAGACCATTCTATCAACTATGACAAGACAAGTAACATGAACTTACAACATCATATAGATTTAGCAGACTTGGTGTAGCATCAAGAATATGTAGCATCAAATGTGCAGTATCAAGAATAGGACATCCGAAATGTGGTATCAAAACTAACTATGACATATAGAGACAAAGAGATATAATAGAGACCCTGTATGTACTTACGTTGTCCTGCAAAAGTATATGTCAGAGATGATACTCATATTTCAAATGTAAACACTAATCATACATACCTTGTTGTAGGAGACTTACCCTTGACTGTTGATGTGTGGTCCTTACTGCAATGATCCTTGAATGCATGCTTTTTCTTGCCTTCTAGGATCTCGATATTGAATTTGTTGTATCTATGTAGTTTCGGATCTCCAGGGTCTAAAATTTCTTCCTGTGGTAGCCCTCTGAGTCCTCTTTTCAACCCCACAGGTTTGATCAAGATTGGATTCTTCAAGAAAGCATTATGCCCAATCTCCCACGATGCCCTGATTATAGCCTGGTTCAGTAGAGCGAACTTGTACGAAGTGCCACGTGTCACTGTTGCAACCTTCAACCCTGTTTGACAAGGAATTCGAGAGCCTGCAAAAACCCTAACTTCCTCAAATCATATCTCTGAAAATATAGTGAACCAAGATCTAAAATTCGGTCATGAGGTTCATCAAGATTTTGGCTCAAATGGGTTTTAATTTCAACTTCTGCAGCGTCACAAAAATGAATTATAGAAAACAAAACAAAACAAAAAAATTATAGTGAAAATGCCACAATGACCTATTTGAAGCCTCAAAATCCCTACTAAAAGAGGATATGAGGGTCATTATTTATATGAATGTCTTGAGTTGAGAGGGTCCTCAACAAGGGAATGTTGGAGGGATTTTATGAGCAAAAAAACACATTATTAATTATTGATTATTCAATGACCACAACCAATTATGAGTGCCATGCCATAACCCCATAGGGTTTTGGCCCACTAACTGGGGTTACTAACTTCAAACGCAAATAACTCTCAAACCGTGAAGCACTGGGAGGCGCACCATATATCAACGGAAACATCTCGACGAGTAGAATCCATCGAGAAGATCTTTGACGCAGAATAATATGATTTGTCAAGTCAAAATTCCCTTGCAAGATCGGGGTAGCCCCTGGTGCTGCTTGGGTTGACATCAATGACAACCACTGATCAACATATACTTACTTGTAGACGACTTTGAGCAATTTACGAAAACATCGTGTAATTATTTTCACAGAAAGCACATTCTTTCAATGGTCTCCCTCTCTACATTCTTTTGGTACCAGGACTAAAGATGGTTAGCCCTCTTCATCAAGAAGATGTTCAGCCACAGATCTCATCTCCTACATGCGATGCCCCACCCTCGATGACCAAGCCGATCACCTCATACTTCCTTGTTGAGCTATCCAATCAAAACAAGCAATGGGAAGAGTTCCAGAGAGTACCAGACAATACAATGGTGTTCAAATTGGCAACTAGGGCCAAACTCCATGTGGGTCATCTTATTTATGGCAACTGATATTTTTCTTGGATCCCTCTCATTGAGAAGTGTAGGATTGATCTAAAGATCATCCGATTCCGATAAGTATTCATGGAGTTATGAATTTATTTGTGTTATGGGACAATTCGTCAAGGTCGGCCAACAACCAAATAAACCCCACATGTGCTTAACATTTTAGTATAAAAGGAGATGACTTGAGAGTCATTTCACACACACTTCTATCTTGATTTCTCTCCACTTGTCTTGGCTTTTAGTGAAAGAGAAATCTAGGAGTGGAATCCCTAGACGTTGGAGGAAAAGAGGTTGCCCTAGTCGCAGCAAAGAGGACAGGCTAGCGAGCGATGGAAGGGGTCTATACGCTGTCATAAAGGCAGCCCTAAATGTTGTTATAAGGCAGCCCTAAACATTGTCCTAAAGGAGGCCCTAAACGTTGTTCTAAGGCAGCCCTAAACGTTGTCCTAAAGGCAGCCCTAAACGTTGTCCTAAGGCAGCCCTAAATGTTGTTCTAAGGAAGCCCTAAATGCTGTCCTAAAGGCAGCCCTAAACGTTGTTCTAAGGCAGCCCTAAACGTTGTCCTAAAGGCAGCGCTAACGCAGTCCAAGAAGGCAGCCCTAACGCTATCCTAAGGCAGCCCCAACCTACGTTATCTCAAGGGTATCCTAACCGCTGTTAAGATGAAGATAGACGTTGTCCTAAACATACCAATGGTGCCCTAGCCGTAGGCATATGGTGCCCTAGACGCAGGCCTAATGCGGCTAAAAGGGAGAACTGTTTTAAGGCCTAAAACAAGGCACCGAGCAGCTGAAAGGAGGCCGAGGGTAGGCCGAGTTGAAGAAGGGTTGTTTGGGGCAGCGAAAAGGTGGGATGTAGGTGATAGCGTGGTACTGTGGTAGGCCGCAGTCCTAACCACCTCAAAACAGGGACAACATGGAGTGTTTGAGGGCTCAAACATGGCCAAGAAAGCAGCGCTAGTACATGGGACAGCGGGGCTACATGGTGCGGCTAAGATACATTGGATAGCAGCAAGGAATGGCAAGGCTAAGGGGACAGCAACAAGGTATAGCATGACAGTTAGGGACAGCAGCTACAGCAATATATCTAGGCAGCAGCGGCAAGGGACAGCTGCATAGTAAACGGGACAGCAAAGGAACGCTAAGGCAAACATGGGACAGCAGCAAGCATGGACAGCATGGCAAGCATGGTGTTGCAAGCACATAAGACATGATGTATGTTGGTTCAGTATACCAGATGGGACAGCTGTGTGGCAACTTGATGCAACTATGGCATATGGGACAACTGTGGTAGCATGGTACAGCAATGGCACATGGGACAGTTGTGGCAGCATGGTGCAACAATGGCACATGGGACAACAGTGCAGCATAAGGTGCAACAGTATGATGTGTACAGCATGGTCAAGAGGTCCAGCATTGTGATGATGGGTGCAACATTATAAAGCATGGTGAGGTGCAGCGTGATGACGAGATGCAGCACAATGATAGGTGAAGGAGTCACCTTGGGGAATCAGTGGAAGCAACATGTCTTCAATTGATCTCATGTATCATCTTTTTAGAGATGATCTATGCTCTTATCTAGATAAGTCAAAGCATTGACCTCTGTTGTAAATATACTCTCTCTCTCTCTCTCTGCTGAACTATTGAAGAACATATAAGAAGAATTGATCAAGGGTTTCCCCACATTGGGGTTTGTCCCTGGCTAGCGCCACATCTTGTGTCCTCTTGTCTTGGCTTGTCTTCTGCGATTTATGTTTATGTTCTATCTGCAGTGTACTTTAATGCTGATGTGATTACTAATCTGGAAAATATATTGAGCTAACTGTGAAAATTGAAATAAATTGCTCTAAGCATAGAACATACCTAAAATTAACAAATGGTAAGGCCCCAAGTTTCTCCCTAGGCTCCCACTCTCGGAGACCAACTGATAATATCAAGACCAGCTCAAAAGTGTGGGCTTGCACATCAAGCCACACACTCTTAGAGCATTACAGAGATCAATGCCAAAAGAATCGAAGGTAGAGTACCTCCTACCCATGCGACTAACTCCTAGTTCCTAAGGAGCAGCCAGAGATCCATTCAAAGTTTCCTTCGCTGACCTCAAATGCTAGGAGTCTTCCTCACTCATACATCCCCTCCCCCCCTCATACAGTCGAACCTCCTGATGGTCCCAAAGGACTCTGACAGCGAACCAGTGCCCAGTTTGCTCCTCTTGCCCTTGGCCATCAAAGTCAAGAGACCTTGACATCATTGGCCTTATCATCTGATCTCTCTCTCTATCTTGAAAAGTTCTTGTCCACCTTTCCAATCTTGAATAAACTTATTCAATATTTTGCACCATCATACCTGTCACGATTTTCAAATTTCTACATATGTTCCAATGTTATACTTATATAGGTTTCTATCATTATATTATTTTTGGCATTTTGTATGAGTTGCAGTTGCACTCCCACATGATATTCATACTGGTTGTACTCTTTTGTGGTCATTCATCAGACATTTAGCCCTCCCACATTATATTCATATTGGTTGTACTCTTCGGTCCTATTGACCTACTTTTGTGCTCATCCATCAGACATTGATAAAATTGTCTCATCTTATTAAAGCATGTAGGAAGCATGATAATGCATCTAGTGTGCAAAGGTGGCCCCATATTCACACTATGTTTTGCTGCAGTCAGTAACTCCTCCATATAATGGCATCATTGTTTTACTCAAATCTAATCTTAAATGGTAACAATCATTCATCTTGTAAACATTAATCTGAAATCAAAGTTTGACACTCCGAGGCATCTAAAAGCATTCTAGTGTAAATGGTTTGTGTTGGAAAATAAAGGCTAGTAAACACAGAGCAATACATTGTCTACACTCAGTAAAACTTTCCTATGTTCACATGAACACTCTATTGCACTGCAAAGCTTAATTAAGACACAACATACCACAGAAAGCAATGGGAAGCTCATCAGTCAGCACTGGTTTCCAGTTTGACATTATGCGTGGAGGCACAGTCATTGGATCCTCAGTGAATTCCTCCTCCCTAGTTCCCCGTTCATGGTCCATTATCGTAACTGAATTTTCCTTAGCAACAATTTCCATTGCAGGCTGTGCTCCAACAATACTAAAACGGCCCTGAGAATCATAAATAAAAATTTATAAGACTTCAGAGAAAATTAATTCTTAAGATGTTCGAAGTTATAAAGCTTTTTTAGACTTCCAGAATTTCAATTTCAGTTGTTAAAGAAAAATAACCAATCCGAAAATTAATGTTTGTGTGTATCTATATAGGAAGAGACACACATGCCTGAATAAGATAAAGTAGATAATCTTATAATAGTCCACAATGACCAAAATCAACATGGTAATAGCTCTAGAGGAAGCGCATTTTGTTTTGTGCCATGGATATTGTCTGTGCATTCTTCTCCAAACTATGTACCCAATGGTTACGAGTTTGCCTTGAGGTCTGATCAGTGCCTTGGGACCTATCCAATCAAGTCATTTTCATCCAGAGACAGAAAAAAGATTCAGAGGAATTTGGTGTCCTTTTCTAGGTGGTGCAGATTATTTCTAAGAATTCAGCTTTAAGAAATACGAAGTTCAAACTACCAGATTTACAGATCAATTGAACAATTTCTTATGTTATCAGCCATGCATGCAAAGATACTCTAATATAATCCTGAAAAGGAAATTCTAATATATACAGTTCCTATGGCAACATAAATTAGGTAATAAGTTGAGTGTGTTCACACATTCTCTCTTTATTCCATCTCATGAATTCTCTCCCAACTTCATGCAGTGCATATCTGTAATAAATAAATTTCCTATATATATATATATATATAGATATAGATATATGCAATGAATGTTGTGTGCTAGAAAAGCCAACTTAACCTTGTAAGTTGTAACCATGCAAAATAGAGGTGCAACATATCAGACGAACCTTTAGGAGTATTTATTACCTGATCCAATTGATGGACAGATTTGTACTTAGATTTGCTAATTAGGGTTTCCTTAGGTTATATTTCCAGTGGTTAATATCTGGTAACAAGATTGTGCTTTACGGAAATGTTGGCCTTTGGTTTTCCACTCACGATATAGAGGATACTTACTCATATATCCAAACAGAGGAAAATGTTGGCCTTTTCTAAATTTATTAAAAAGATGGATATAGAAAAATCAAAGTCTAAATCAGCAAATAACTTCAGGTTTGGCATCATGGGAGTGGCCATGGGTTTGCAGTCCAGCGTCTAAAATCTCTTTAGAATCTCCACTATGTACTTGCCTTGCCCAAGGAAAACTTCATCTACTCCTTGCCAAATCACTAGACCTAAAAAGTAATGCATAAGGCCAATGACCTTCATGTCGTATTCACTTGCCAACTTTTTCTCACACCATACAATCAGCTTCTCATGACTACTTGTAAGAATCAGGTCAGCTACATACAGGACCAACATAAGCAAATCACATCATATAAATAATAAAGATTTGAATATATTGCAGTCTTTTTGGTGAAGCCCAACTTCAATGGGTATTCATCAATCCTTGAGTACAATGCATTGTTAGTTTTTGGTAGTAGCGAACAGGTGTTCTAGTTTCTATGGTGTCTATGAAGCTAGGGAACACATTTTCTCCAATTCCCAGAAAAGGTTTCACAAGAAAACACCTCAATTAGACTAACTGACCAATTATTAAAATTTCCCTAAGTCTAACTTAGGAACACTAGTTAATTAAATCAAATTAATTGAGGAAAATCAATTATGCTCTAGAGACTTCTGGAAAAGTCACTTGATGGGGTCAAGATGATCTTAGCCATCTATTGTGATTAGATGATGGTCGTTGGTTGCCCAAGGAGAGATTATGAGAGAAATTCAATGGGGTTGGAGAGATATACTTGAACAGTTCAACTTACCCAATTGCATTGATTCAGCGAGGGCACAGTTGAAGCAGAGGGAGACACCAGCACCAAGGGTTTCAGCAGAGATTCGAGGGAAGAATTTCGAAGAGGATTTTCATAGATTTTCCAGTGTCCCGGTGACCGAAGAAGAGGTCAATTTTATCTACAGAGGAGGAGGCCGAAATTAGCAATGCGAGTAGCCAGTTAGACAGTGCAAGTAGCTGAGTAGCTCATTCTTGTGAGCCAATGTCAGATATATCATCCGAAGGCAGAGCGAGTGGGCCAAGGGCAATGCTAGAGGTAGTTCGACGTACTGGAGATGATTTCCAGAGGTTGTATGAATATTCCAGAGCACGCAGTGTGAATTTCTGGCAGGCAATGCGAATAGCCAAGAGTGTGAGTTGCTTGGGAGAGGCCAGATCAATTTGCATAGGAGA